>CAUYPK010071328.1:0-53455 GCA_963574355.1 Loris lydekkerianus | reverse complement strand
GGGCTTTTCTTTTTAGGGAGGTTTTGTATGGTTGATGCTATTTCTGAACTTGATATGGGCCTGTTCAAAATTTCCACTTGATTCTGGCTAAGTCTTGGAAGGTGACGTGCTTCCAAGTATCAGTCAATTTCCTTCAGATTTTTGTATTTCTGAGAATAAAGTTTCTTGTAATATTCATTAAGGATTTTTTTGATTTGTGAGGAGTCTGTTGTTATTTCGTCTTTGTAATTTCTGATTGATAAGATTAGAGATTTTACTCTTTTTTTCTGATTAGGTTGGCTAAAGGTTTATCTATTTTATTGACCTTTTCAAAAAACCAGCTTTTTGATTTATTGATCTGTTTCATTATTGTTTTGTTTTCAATTTCATTTAATTCTGCTCTAATTTTGGTTATTTCTTTTAATCTATTGGTTTTGGGGTTGGAATGTTCTTCCTTTTCCAGTTGCTTGAGATGTCCCATTAGGTTGTTAACTTCCTCTCTTTCTGTTCTCTTGAGGAAGACTTGCAGTGCTATAAATTTCCCTCTTCGAACTGCCTTTGCAGTGTCCCAGAGGTTCTGATAGTTCGTGTCTTCATTGTCATTTTGTTCCAAAAAATTGGCAATTTCTTTGTTAATCTCATCTCTGACCCAGCAATTAGTCAACATAAGGATATTTAACATCCATGTTTTAGTATGAGTTTGCAGATTCCTGTTGTTAATCAGCTCAAGTTTTATTTCATGGTGGTCTGAGAAGATGCATGGAATAATTTCTATTCCTTTAAATTTACTGAGGTTAGACTTGTGACCCAAGATGAAAATGTATACACATTTAAAGAAAAGAAAACCTATATTAAAATTAGTAATACTCAATATATACAGATACCATTTGCTATCTTTTTTATTGTATCGTATATCTCTTGTAATTGCAGAAGCCTTGAGTATTTCAATTTTAATACAGTTTTTTCCTTTCTTAAATTATATATACATTTTCTTGGCATCTTCTGTATGTATCCCTAATTTGACATTCATATTTTAATTTTGCAAATGAATCTTTCATTGTTTTGTTTTGTTTTTCTCTTGGAAATATATATTTTTTAATTTTACACAGCAAAATATGCCCGTCTTTTCTTTTATGGCTTCTGTAATTTGAAACATAGTTAGAAAGCTTTTGTACTAGTCCAAGATTGTGAAAAAAATAAACATCTATTTTTTCTAGTACTTCTATGGTTTTCCCTCTTACATTTAAATCTTTTATTTATTTATGTTGATAGTGTCCTATTTAGTTAAGGATCCAATTTTGTCTTTTTTCCAAACAGTTATCATTTGTTCCAATGACATTTATTACAATAGCCCATTTTTACTCCTCTAATCTGAGTTGCCACCTTTATGATAACCGAAATTCCAACATACTTTTAGGACTGTTAATATAATTTCTATCTGTTATTCAATGGTCTGTGTGTCTATTACATATTCAAATTGCATTTTAGTCTCACATTTCTCTTAATTAAGTGGAATGCTAACTTATGTGGGGAATATGACTTACATTTCAAATTAACAAGTATAACAATTTTTGTTACTTGTCTCCAGCTCTTTCTAAAGTTTAGACTATTTTCTAGTTTATAGTCTGGACTACATATCATTATAGATTTCACTGCAATATAGCAACGTTCTTTCAGAGCTTTGAGCTGTATATCACCTTCAGAGATCTTTAGGCAGGTATAGGATTTCTCTAGAGCAAGCTAGTGCATAACCTCAACCTTCAGAAGTCAAACTGTAGGTCTATAACCCCATGCTGACAATGCAATTAGAATCAACAATATATTTCATGTCATCTCCTGTGTACTAAAAGGCTGGAAACATAATCTCTCTCAGACCACTGATGATATAGAACAAATCACACAAAATACTATCAACACAACATCACATAACTGGCTGTAGCTCTCACATTCCCAGCAAGCCCAGGCTGGTTAATGAATATAAACATCTAGGTAGAAGATAGCTTACCAACTGCCTGAATGTGGGCTCATGTTGACAGAAGAATGCTTTAGTCAACTTAATTATTCAATGAATATGCGTGGAGGCTGTTCCTGGCATTGTTCATTTGACTAATATTGCTCATGTGCCATCACTTTGGCCACGCTGATACTTAGTATCTAAATGTTAGTCTGATTTCAGTAGAAATTACTTGATACAAAGAACTTGCAGATAATATTTGCAGACAGTGAAGAAGTACAGATGTTTGAATAAAAAGAGTATGCTTTTTCACTATTTGTTATATTAATAACAATCACGGTTGTCTTCTTAAAATAGGCCTTAGAGAAGATGTGTGATAATAACAATGGGAACCACCATTTGTCTATCTCCTGATGTGTGCCAAACCCACCTCTACTCATCAATATTGAATGAATACTGGCAAAGTCATTCTACGATGTGTAGAAACCTTAAAAATATGAATGTCTGCATTTCTTCATTCTTGTTTAAACTTCTTTTACTTGTCAGTAAGAATTACACAAGTAAGTTATCAACTTCGTGTCGAACAGGTTGTCTTCTAGATTTTTATGTTGAGCACTTAAACTGAATCACTTCAGTCTAAACAATTGGGTGGCTTAAAAGTCTTCTGATTTCTTTTCAGAATTAGAAGGGTTTATCTATTTTGAGTATAAATTCTAAAGTCATGGTATTATAATTTGCCACAAAAGTAAAAATCAGTCTCATGACCTCTGAATTTCTTTATTTGAAACATAAAAATCTGTATGTGAGCACTCAATATCTATAAGACAGTGACTCATGTGTTTGTATGAGACATAAATTGAGGAAGAGATAGTCCCCTTTCCACTTTAGAAGTTTACAATCTAATGCTTTCACTATGATGTTTTTCTTGTTCTTTACTCTTTCTGCTACATGATAAGGATATGGCATTACCACCACATGGGAAATTGAGTATTATCACAGTCCAAGGGTTCTCTTAAGTGTCGACTGCTAATAGTGCCAGGAATGATGTTAGATTGGTTTTCACAAATAACTTTTATATGTATTTAATCAAAATTGAAGAATCTATTCATAGACAAATCAATGTTTTTAGGACAACAAATATGATTCAAGCTAAATATGATATAAGGACATTGGAGTCTTCACTAGTATTTCTGCAGCCCTTGTCCTGTTGTGGACAAAAGATAACATGGGTAACTATGAATACTTATTGTAATCTAGAAAGTATCCCTTCTGTAAGGCAGGGGTAGAAAATCCTTCAACATTTCTGGACTGCACTTCTCAAATTTCTTATGATGCCTCTTGTTCCTGAAACAGTCCAAGAGCAACAGTCTTGGGAACACTTTAGGGAGAGCAAACTCAGAAGTAAGTAGCTAAAATTCAAAAATCAAGAGCTATAGAGCAGCAGCTGCCTAATTTTTAAATAGAGGGTCAAAATGCTTTATACACATCCAGGGTTAAAATGAAATATTATCTCTTCCTTTTGAGATCATGTGGAAATGTCATCACCTCCACTTTGCAGATGCATAAACAAGCTCAAAAAGGGCAAAAAATATACGTAGTTTCCCACAGCTAGGCAATGTGGAAAGTTAGAATTAAAAGTAAAGCATTAGGTAATGGGAAAGGAGGGTAGGGAACAATCGAGAAATAATAGAATTAAATATTAAGTGGAAATTTGTCATCTTGATAACCCAATGATGGAGCAAAATCTCCAGAAATACTTCCTAATACTTAAATATGTAGGAAAGTGGGAATTTTTCCATGGTGTAATTCTTCTTTATTTAATCTTTATTTATAGATCTTATTAATATGATAGCAACATGGAAAATTAATGTTGAAACTTTCTTCTTTTTTTTTATTTTAGAAAGGGAATAGCATTCAGTGTTCAGGTGACTTGTATTAAAGATAAAAGAATGAAAGGATGGAGGCCATGGAAATTTCCTCATGTCTCATCAGTAAGAATTATATTACATCACCTAGTATAGCTGATTTTTAAAATATAAGAACGTTACAACTATTTTAAACATTACAACTATTTTTAAATGCTTTATCATCTAATGTAATTACCTGTATTATAGGTAAAAAATCTAAGGCCCACAGAATAAAGTTACCTGACTAAGATTACTAGGTGTTTAATGGTAGATCTAGAGTTTTATTCAGTGTATCATGATTACAATGTCTTATTTGTTTTCCTTAAACTTTTCCAAATCTTGTCATTGGGGCACCGCTCTTAGCAGCTTCATTGTAGATGACGTATTCATAACTAAATGAAGTTCATTAAATTATAATCTTCACCTAGACTAGGAAGTCATACAAAAAAGAAAATATTTCCAGTTAGCATTGTCTGTGTAGCCAGTATAATTATAAAAATGGGCAAGATATTGGGTGGCGCCTGTGGCTTAAAGGAGTGGGGCCCCAGCCCCATATGCTGGAGGTGGTGGGTTCAAACCCAGCCCTGGCCAGAAACTGCAAAATTAAAAATAAAAAAAAAATTGAGCAAGATAAAAAAATGTCACAATGACTATTGGAAGAAATAGTTAAATAGACCAAAGCTGTTTTTTTGCTACTTTCCAGGACCATGCAGCTCTTTTCTTCCGAGCCTGGAAGCTATTCAACAGTCCTCATCATCTTTTGTAAAATTTGTGTTCATATTGTTGTGAAATAAGGTTAACAAACAATGAAGGAAGATACATATTTATATATTCTGGCTCTGTACTTTCTCATTGTATTTCCTTTATAAAATCTAATTTTTGTGTCTATATTTTCTGATCTGAAAGTCTTGGCTTATACTTGTTATCTTGCATTAGTTAATAGAAGCTTTGCTTTTTTCTCTCTAAGTTTTCTCATTTTGTGTAATAAATTAAGTCATGACACCACATCTCACTTTATCTTTAAAACTGGGATTGATCATCCCAACTTCAGAATGGTTGTAAGAATTAAATAAACATGTATGTGCATAAAAAAGTTTCAAAATGTATATTAATATAAGTTGTATTTTAAATAATAAATTCAATAGATGAATATGAGATTAATGAGGAATGGATATTTTATTGTTATTTTAAGACATAATTTTCTCAGCATAAACTACAACTCATTCCAAGATGCTGGATTTATTTTTCATGGTACAAACATATGCTAAGTTCTTTTTCTAGTATCTTTATAGGGCAGAAATAAATCCCATATCCAGATAAATATATCTCAGGTATCCAATGACATTGATTTAATTTTTATTTATTTTGAAGTTATTTGAGTTATACAGAAATATAACAATGTGAATGCCATATTACATTTTGCAAATCAAGGACCTAAGATCATGTATTCATTCTCCCCACTGTACAGTGGGTGGTGTGTAATAGTCTCTCTGAATCACATATGAAAAAGCATAGGCCTTGTTTCTCAAGGTGCAGAATCCTAGAGGATTACTCCAGTAGAATAACAACTTGGGAAAATATCTCAACAAGATAATACAACTTGAAAAGGAAGACCCAAGATGACCCTTTAATTACCAACATTAGAACTCAAAGTTCTTAGCGATCTAGGGCCTTTTTACTTCAGTAATTAGCTAAATAGCTAATTACAGAATAGCCTAAACAAACTCAGTATTGATATTGTTTGTAGAAAATGGAAAAATAAGTTCCAAGTTAGTAAGTATGCCTCTCATGTGACAGCCTTAAAACACTCACTTAGATAAAAGGCAGAATGGACCCCTCATCTTCTGACCTGTATAGCAATAACCCAGGTTTATGGCTTACCTACTCACCTCAGGAAGTGGTAATAACAGCCATTATTTTCTGTGGAAGCAATGCCTGTAACCATGTCATCCTCTGATAAATCATACCAATTGCATCTTATTATACCACCAATGGTTCAATTAACTCACATCACCACTCAATGTATCAAATTAAAAAGGAAGGGTTTTGTGTGTTCTAATAATTGTTTCATTAACATAAAACTAGTTAAGAACCAGAAAGCTTCAGAACTGAATTCATATTGTCTTTATGTAGTTTTGTTTTGATTTTGTTCCGATAGTTGTACACCAACTTGACTCTTATGTTCTATTAATTGTCATTATTATTCTTTCATTAACATACATATGGCTATTGAATATGGTAGGTTTTCAAAGAACATAAACACAAAAGGAACAAAATGCTAACCATAATTATGAAGTCCTGAATATATTTTTAAACATTATAACTGCATTATAAAGGATAATAAAATAAGGATTGCCATCTTTACGGCAGTGTGGAATGTGACCCTAATAGCCAAATACCTATATTCAAAGAAATTTAAGATTAGAGATAAAATAATTTTTAGAGTAAATTTTAAATGATTCTTATACCTTTCCATCTTTCCAACAGAACAGAAAATTCTATTGTTTTGTTTTGCATAAAAAAATCAAGTGGAAGAAATATTTGAGAGGTATTTATCCAATATAAATAAATTTTGAAAATGATAAGTCAGATAGGTAGAGAAAGTCAACTGTACTTTAATAATTTCCTAGTGGCCTCATCTAGGTAGACTTGGACTACTGTATGTTTAAATTAGTGCAGTGATCATCACACATAAATAACAGTTAATATTGTCCAACACCCAACAATTTACATAATCTTTTCCTATATTTTATCCTTATAGCAAGCACATATGTTAAATATTACCATGCCCACCTTATTGTGGTAGCAACCAAAACTTGGAGGGATTTCCTTACCCCAAATGAGTTGCCCAAGTATGTGGTCACACTAGGACTGAGGTCTAGATGGTCTAATAAAAAGACACCAGTCTTGGAACCAGAAAACCAGCTTCACTCTTTATTAATTAAAAGACTTAATGCACTTAAAATCTCTGATTGCCATGCTTCTCATTGATAACACAAAGATTTTACCACCCAGCATAATGACTGTGTTAAATGAAATGCATGAGTAGAAGAGTTTGGTACTTCGCATTTACACCCAATAAATATCCTTTATTTGTCCCTGTATAATGCCTTGCTGCCTTCCTTACTTGCCTAAGCACTATCAAATGGATGTGGCCATTCGATCATGTTTCTGATAATCTTCACAGCTATCTTCTAAGCTGGTCTTTTTGTCCTGTTATTGCTAATAGTAGATGTTTGTATTTTTGCTTATGAAGGTCACTGAGAATGACACTTTTGACCATCTCCACTTGGATACACATTAACTCAGGATTCCTCATATAGAATTCATCTCCTTCTCATCCTGTTGGCTGTTACATAGGTTTCTTCTCTAAGCAGGCCACATCCTCATATGACTGTGCAAGTTTAAAAGAACTTCCTCACCTTTTTGTTTAATTCTCATAATGACTTTGTAAATGCAAGTGTTTCTGTTCTCAGTTTGAACTGTTATCACTATCATGTCAACCTTAGAGACACAGAGCTATTTATGCTATTTTCAACTCCTCTCCCTACTTGATGACCCAAATCCAATTACATGCCAAGTCTTATCCTGCCCGTTTCAGCTTTGAACTGTTTTTCACACCCTTCTCTTCACTTAAATGTCCACTTTCCCTACTTTATTTCAGGTCATTTGGTTACATAGTTGGATAATTGTAAAACTTTTCCATTTGTCATCTTGGCAGTAATTGAGTATGAGTACCTCCTATCAATCATATTACATTTATTTCTAAATTAATCTCAGAAAACTGTACTTGAGTCATGTCATCCATATGCTTAAGGCCTGGGAATATCTTTTCATTGCTTCTGAGACTAAGCCTAAGCTCTTTAGCCCGGCACTAAAGGTCTGTCCTCACTTTTGTAATTTTATCTCCCCACGTTTTTCTATAAAGTAGGGCTACTATTACAGTAGAACCTCTCTGCGTTGACCATTCAAGGGATTGTAACAAACTGGTCAAAATATGGAGGTGGTCAATGTAAGGAACTAGGCCTACTATATGACACATACATATGGTGGATTTCCAGTCTATGAAAATTAGATCAACTCATAGAGGTGGTCAATGTAGGAAGGTGGTCAACTGTGGAGGTTCTGCTGCATTTCTAAGACATACCCTGCAGTTGTGTAACTCCAGAATTCTTTTGTTACCATACCATACTTCCTCTTACAATTACTTCCTGCTTCTCCCAGACTTACTAAAACCAACTTGTTCTTCAAAGTCTTTTTATTATACTTTATTATTTTAGAGACTGGGTCTCACTCTGTCACTCAGGCTGGAGTGCAGTGGTATAGTTAAAGCTCACGGTAGCCACGAGCTCGTGGGCTCAAGCAAAGTGTTCTTCATGCCTCAGCCTCCTGAGTAGCCAGGATTACATGGCTACTCATGTTCATGGTACCACCCCTAGCTGTTTTATTTTTTAGAGATGGGATCTTGCTGTCTTGCCCAGACTGGTCTCATGTGATGCTCTCACTTAAGCCAATAAAAGTGCTGGGATTATAGGAGTCAGCCACCAGGACTGGCCTATTCTTTAGTCTTATACAGATTCCAGGTCTTCCTTGAAGTTTTAATTAATCTGAATGCTTCACTCTTTGTCAGTTAAACTGGTCTAATAATTTCAGCTTTGAATTGTTTTTCACACCCTTCTCTTCACTTAAATTTCTACTTTCATAGTATAGTAGTATGCACAGTCTAATTTTCTGTTGACTGTGCATACTACTTTTATCTCTCTATCCAGGGTCTTAAACAGAATTTCTGGAATTCTATCTTAATTGGCTGCTGCATGTTTTTGCTGAGCCATCCTTACCCACTAGGTTCTGTGCTGGAGAAAGAAAAAGAAGTTCATGGATTTTTCATGTTTTCCAGATTGTGCACTGAAATTAATAAGAACAAAACCTAAAAATCTAAACTAACATCCTGGTCCACTGATTGTTTACTGTCTAATTAAAAATCTTTCCTTCTGTTTTCTGATATATCTGGACTTCTTTATTGCATGATTATCAAATGCAAAAGGAAGAAAACACTGAGCCTTTACTGAGGTCCTTGGAATTATAGATCATGGGGGGGGGGGTAGTTATCATCTAATCCAAATCTTGATAACATACGTCATTCTTTTAAACATAAGCCTTGATGAATCACAAACACAGCTATTAAATATGGAAATACAATCTATGAAAACTAAATTATATTTTAGCAAAATAAAAACAAACATCTGGTTTTTCATTCCCTGCTTTCTTGATTTTTTCCTCCCTCTTATCCACTTCCCTCTCTTCTTGATATAAACTTAAAAAAAAAAAAGAAAAAATGTGAGGAATATGAGTTTCACTAATCTCAAACTCCCATACTACCTATCACATAGAATGCACCCCCCCAAAAAAAGTGCTAATTCAATTGCAAACAACACTGCTCCTTGCTAGACAAATAAAGAACAGATGCTGAATATGCATTTTCAACTGAATTCAAAACAAGATACGACTCTTTTACAGAAGATGAAAAAGCAAATTTTACTTCTCTAATGTAAACCCCAATTATAAGACAGAATAATCAGCATCAGGATCTGCTACTAGTCTCTTAATTTGCACCAGAATTTTGTCCAACATTCAGCACTGTCTATTTGTTTCATAAAGATATAGCAAATGGTTTCACTGCAGCGCAGATATTTGTAAGTAAAAGAAAGAATAGTCAATGTAATAATCTAGGCAACTTAAGAAAAGGCCAATAATTTTATGTCACTGAAATCTCATCTCTATCTTGAGCCACAAAAGAATTCTTGTTGATTGTGACCAAAGTGATTGATAATGCCAAAGAAGGCCCATCCGATGAATCCCAGTGCTTCCATATGCAGTGACGTGCTCCTTCAAGGGTCACTGCCAAATCAAATACTTGGTGGGAATATTTTCAGTAGCTCTATCAAGATCATGTTTTTAATAATTTTAAGCCTGTATGTTAGAAAGTATTTTGACAAGTTGCTACAGATTTGCTATTGCTCTGACGGTGCCATTTCCTTCACGTCTCTCAAGTGGGAAATCACCAGAGATCTAACCAGTGATTTAGTGTTCATCCGTGCTGGAGAGAGGCTTCAATGGTTCACTAATGTAGGCTGATTCCCACTCCTGCTGCCTTTGATTCTGGTTTTAATATAAGTTTCCTATTTGTGTGACTGTCACGGGCATAGCCCAAGCACAGAGCTGATAGCTGAGGTACTAGAAAGTTATTTTTCAATCAGTATAGGCAGCCTCATTATTTATATGAAAAATAATAATAATAATAAATGTAACCTCTTCATCACCCAAGTGACTGTCTCGAGTGCACTATTTATAAGTAGTTGTCAGCCTGTAAAGATTTTTTCTGTTCCATATGAAATTAAAAGCGATTTTGTCTTGAGATCCCTTTTATAAATTTATGCTAAAATTCCTTTTCCAGGAGAGCTAACAATTATTTTGTATGACCAATAGAGAATTGCAATACTTTTTGGTGTGTTTTTACTGAATGCCTCATAATTCTGGAAAACAAGTGAGGAAACAAAATAAGAAGGGCCACAGCAATGATACCTAGATTATACTTATCAAAAATATTTGATGGTATGGAGACCTCTTTAGTAGTCTTCCCAAAGAAGCAGTGACCCAGTTATTGAATAAACCAAAAAATAATGAAAAAGAATAGTGTCAAAAAGCATGCTTTAAAAATCCATATTTATTTTCTCAATGACAAAGTACTGTTTTGGAGGTTTTTGTTTATTTGTTTGTTTTATTCTGTTTTGTTTTCTGATATTCCTATTTTTACATTTCAAAGTATGACATGGGTACAGATATTTTTAATTACATGGACCACTTTTATAATGCTTGAGTCATGGTTATAAGTATGCCCATCACCCAGATCCTGTTCATGGCACCTGTTAGTTAGGTTTTTGTCCACTCACCCCCCCACTCCCCATTTGATTTCTATTAAGTTTTACTTACTAGTGTGTTCTTATGTTAGCTCCAATTTACTAGTGAGTACACATGTGATGTTTGTTTATCTAGAGATACTTCACTTAAGGTAATACTCTGCAGTTCCATCTAGGTTGTTGCAAGAGGCACTGAGTCGTCCTTCCTGCCTGAGTAGTACTCCATGGTATACATATATACCATACGGTGTTAATCCACTCATGAATTGACGGGCACTTGTGTTGACTCCACATGTTTTTTAATAGATAGGATGGAAGGTCTCTTTTTGGAGTAGCTCAATGAGGTGGGGAAGCAGAAATGTTGGGAATGAGCTGAAGACACTAACACAATCTCAAGTACCCCTAGCCGAGGTTTGCACAAGCAGCTGCCCACTAGGCTCAACTCCCATGAGATTTGCATTAGCTCTCTGAGCTTTAAGATGGTTTGCATCAAAGAACACAGGCAACAAAAGATGGAACACTAATTAGATGCAAAGAAAAGGGCAAGATATGCAACATGGTTTGGATCCTGGAACAGAGAAAGAACATTGATAGAAAGCCTGATGAAATCTGAATAAAGCATGTGGTTTAGTTACAGTAGTTTACCAAGGTTAATTTCTGAATTTTGACAAATGTACTATGTTAAGTAGTATGTTGATGTGAGAGGAAGCTGGATGGGGCTGTTGAAAGGAACTCCCCTATTATCTTTGCAAGTATCTTCTAAATCTGATATTACTCTAAATTACAAAGATTATAAGAAGAGAGTGAGAATAGTAGTTCTTGATTCCTCTTTAGCTACTGGGTTGTCGTTATAGGCGAAATGTAAGATACAAGATGAAGTTGTCAATAACATTTCCCATCAGTTTAGACAGAAATTATAGCACCAACAATTTATATAACTGCAAAAGTTAAAAACAGTTGACTATCATTAGGCTGGATTCACATAATATATCATTCATATCAGAGTTCCATTTTCCTCCTTAAGTTCTGTACATACAACAGCCTAATCTATCATTCACATTTGCCTGGAAAAGATAAGCCCTGAATTCTAGATCATAATTAATTAAACTAATTAAGAGTCTATAGTGTCTACTATCCCTTATTCATATCATGCATAGATTAAGTGCTTACTCATCATGAAAAATATAAAATTGACTTTGCATGCATCCTTTAAATAGAGGTAAAATGTTTATGATGCTGGAATCAGCCACAAATGACATATATTTTTGTTCAATTTAAAAAAAAAGAAAAAAGCTTCCAAGAGCAGATTGAAACTATTCTGAATTATTCTGTCCTCTGGTTCTACTTTATCAGTGCTTGCTGTGGGATCTTTGCAGGTTTTGTAACTGCTTTCGGCTTCCTCTACTGGAAAATAGAGTTCCTGAGAGCACCTGGGTCCTGGGTTCACCAAAATGAAGTATGTAGGTGCATTCCTGACACAGTAAGCATTCACTCACTTTTTATAAGGTTTTCAATGTCACTTGGAATCCCAGGACGGCTTTCACAAAAGCTATCCTACCTGTAAACATAGAGAGTATATAAATGGGCATTGGTCTATTCTTCTTCAGGCTCTAAAGTACCTTGTGTGCCATCTAAATCATGCAAAACTGCTAACAGATAAATTGACTGCACGAAATGTGATAGGAGTGTGTTGATGTTAGATGAACCCAAATCAGAGCTGAACAAAATTTAGGGTGCATTTTAAATTTTGAGTTCTTTATATTTTCTTCATAACATTTATTTCAATTTTGAAGTACTTTATAAAGCTAGTGATTACTGACAATGCAAAAAATAACTTGCTAGTGTAAACTTGAGCCAAAAACTCTGCCTACTTTCTTCAGCTTGCAAGGGCCAATTTGCCATAACAGGCAATTTAGAGTTTGTGGGTCATAATACTCTCTCAAAACAAGGGATGATGCCAGTATCCTGCTCCATACGTTAAACAACAGGTGTTTGGCTTTCTGTGTGGGTGGATGTGGATATACGCTGTCTGGGAAGCCACCAGTTCTGAACAAGAACCATGAGAGGCATCTCTTACCTCTGGTGACAGCATCACAAAGTATTTCTCAAGCTAACTAGCAGACACCATGAGGTCTTTCCCTAAATCCACTTCCTTGTGGAATATAAAAATTGTACCAGGTCTAGCTCAGAGCACCTGAGCAGGTGAGTGACAGTATTGGGGGAATTTGCCCAAGCCCTGGCCTTGACAGTAATTTCTTCTTACCCGATTTTGTACCCGGAGTTCACAGCCTAATCCACTATTCTGCTTAATCAAGTCTGCCATCTAGTGGATGGCTTCTATCTTATCACTTTTCCTTGAGGAACAGATAATTATGCTCAAAGCCTGAATTGCCAGGTGGTAGTGAGTGGGGAAGAGGGGGAGGGAAATTGTTACCCTCCCATAAGAAAAGTAATCGTTGGGTGGGGAAAAAAAAAGGGGGGGGGAGAGATTCCTGGGGCCTTACCTCCAGAAAACCAAGCGGGTAGGAGTCATGCTGGCCTGTGTGGATTCAGATCAGCAGTGAGAGCAGCAGGTTCAGAGACCACCTGTTAAGCAAAAATCCGAAAATCTTCAAAGACCTTCCAATGCCAAAAACCTGTGAGGAAAATCCCCCAGGGTTTCAACTATCTTTAAAGGCAGCTTCTTGTTAGCCCTTGCCCCCTCCTTCCACTGAGAGCAAGGTGTGCCCCCTCCTCTGGGCTCCAAAAAGCAAGGTTAAAAAAAAGGAGGAAAAGAACAAAGAAAGGTTATTTGTGCTCCGGCACACATACAGGGAAGGTATACAATTGCTTCTAGCTCAAAACTCTTTCTTTCCAAATACAATTTACTTACCTTACTTACAAATTCTGGTATTAACGAATTATTGTGCATTTTAATCATCAAATTAAGACAATGGACTAATAAAAATATCATCTTCTAGCTGAGACTATCACACATGTTATACTGCTATCAGAGAGTAGATATTGAAGTCTTAGGGATGTAATAATGAATTGGGAAAATAATTGGGTCTGTGATTACTGAAATATTTAAACAGTACTGGTGAAAAACACCAGCAGTGAAAAAAAAAAGCAAGGTTTATTAAAAAATAAAAATAGAATTTTGTTACAAGCCTGTACATTAGGATTGCCCACAACATTTTAAATAAACCTAGAATTCAATAGGAAATTTAAATATTTGTGTTATGACTGATCTTAGAGCAACTTGAAACTTTCCCCCAAAATCACGAAATTGAATCCTGCAAAACAGAAATCCTCACATTTTTCTTGTTACAAAATAAACACCATGTACTAGTGAAACATTTTATAAACTAGATGCAAGTATACATTAAAAATAATAGGAAATAATTGTTATAATTCCCACTGTTTTGATTTAAAGATCGTTCACACACACATATTTTCTACCAACCCTTCGAGTGACCTGTTGTTGAGAGAGTTCTTGTTTGTGTTTTTGCTGGCTTTCCCTTGTGGTTATTATTTCCTTATGTAGTTAGAGACAAGCTTTCTTAACTTTTCCCAGGACTGTTCTTTAAGAAAGGGGAAACTGTTCCAGGCTTCTAACTTTATACTCTGCATCTCATGGAAGTCTGCAGCTCACCGTTTTCCCCTCTTGGAGCTGCATTTGATTGGCAGTACCCCATGAACAAGGAGCTCTAATTCATGTGTTTGCACTCTGCATATAATAAACCTTCTTGCCTCTGCAATTAGGAATGTTCCCTCTAAATCATCTTCTGGATTTTAACTAAAACAATATTGTTTTGTTTTACACAGCATTTCACACATTTCAGTGGCAAAGTGGCTTACATTAGCCATATTCCTGGAATGCCCATATTTCCCATATGGAACTCAAAGAGAGTTTGAATTCTGTCCTATAGACATATAGTTGAAACAGTCTTCCTCATTTTCACACCAAATTACTTCTTAAATTAGAGGAAAAAACAAGTCCTGTCATTCAACCCCTTAGAACTGTCCAGGGTTATACTCTAAGTCCTAGTCCATCTGTCTTTTTACTTAGAGATATTCAGCCCTGCCACTGGCATGTGTTTCTAACATGTTTGATATCACGATCTGGTGATTTGGAGGCCCTTGCTTTTTACTATTAACATTAAGAACCATTATGGTGTGAAAGTACCAAAATGTACAAATAACAGACTTAATAATATTACTATACAGCAAGGCATTCATCTCACAGTTATAGAATATGATATTACTATCCATGGACTAGATATTTTAGATCTGGAAATTATCTTAGGAATGATCCTTTTATAACCAGTACTTATAAATGAGGAAACTAAGCCCTAAGAGTTCATTGATAATGTCCTAAGGTGTCTGCAAGACCTCCACCAAAATGACACAAGGGCATTAAATCTACTCTTCAGAATCAACATTCCAACAAAAAATAAGTTTTCAGGTAATCTCTTCACTAAATCTATCAATGAATCATAAGGCAATTATCTGGGGATGTGGACACTAACTTATAATACATTTTGTTTTAATTTTGCAGTAAGAATCCATCAGACAATTCCATAATCTACTTTCTAAAACTTCAATATAGTTTAAAGAATCCTGACAAAGAGTCTTTATAAACTAATATAAGCCATTTTGCATCTACATGTGTGTTTCACATTTTGCGATATTTTTAAAAGGTCTGCATATATGAATCACATACTTTTTTTCACTCTCATTTTATTTTTAGTTTTACTTTTGTGTCTCTTGTTCTATCTTTTGTTTGTTCCAATGTGGATTTTATGGGAAAACAAAATCTTATAAAGATGGCTTGCCAAGTAAGAGCAGTACATCTTGCTAGATATGTTGCTTTAATCCCTGTTGCCATATCTGGGGAAGATTATGGATCTCAGTCAGAGAGATTTTTGTTCATAAAGACCTCAAGATAGCATTTAATCTCCCCCAAGTGACATGATCCTTTTTACCCTGGGAACTTGAAGATAACTTGTTTAAATTTTTCTATTACTAACCTTTCCCTTATGAAGAGATGAAATAACTATGCGCACGTTTACTTTATATATCAGAAATACAAATACAAAAGTTTAGAGAGATTGACTCTTAATTCTGAGTGTCTGAAAAAAAAAACATAAACAAAGATTTTCCCAAGGGCCAATGCTAATGCTGGGTTAGAAGGACAATCTAAAATTCATTTGGTATTTAGATTAGGGCAGATATTAGTTCCCCCAACAAACACATAACCCCCTGGCAGGCATTTAAATTTACACCCATTCAAGAGGTGATATTCAGGATGTGGTGTTTTCAAAAACTGGCACAAACCTAGATAACTAATATATGAAAAGGCACATTGATATTAAAATGCTACAGGAGGTCTGGCACTCTGAGCTTTGGTTTTAGACAGTAGTCCATGCCAGATGTTTCAGAGAAAAGCATAAAATCCACATTATGTGCCTAATTGTACTGTACTACATCACAGGCATGGAGATTTTTTTCTTTCCTCTGACCGCAGCTGGTGATAACAATATGCCCTGGAGCATGAAAGAGTCAGGCACCCTGAACATCAGGCAGCTCCTAGTGTGTTTCTTCTGGAAAGAGTGGAACCAATTTTAGCTTCAAAAATCATCACATACATAAACAAGAGCAAGAACTCTCAGTATGACAAAGTTTATGTGGAAGAGCTAAAACTCAGTGAACTAGACTAGAACACTACTGTTGAAAATGAATTCGAGAAAGAATAATCTGTCAGTCAAGCCTACACTATTGCAGATCTGGATACTGGACAAACTATGTTTATGACAGGATGTGACTGAGGCTCCAAAAAGTCCTGGGCATTAAAGAGGATCTCGTCTAGTTAAATCTATCACGGAATTGAGCTGGTCCCAATTGGCATCTTTTCTCTCATTACGTCAGAAGCTGGTAGTACAAAGGAAGAAATGAAGGAATGAAATCTGTTAAAATGCAGTGGTCATGTTTTCCCTTTCATGGAATAGTCATGTTTCTCTTATGTCCACCACTAGACAATTAAAAAAATAAAAGAAGTAGAGCCTCCCAGTCTTGCTACCTTCTTTATCTCTACCTAGAAATACAGTATTTCTTCATCAGCAAAAAAATACTACCTAGCCATAAGGATCTAATGTACCTTATTATACCTTATACATAATTTGGGGATATAAAAAATTTGAAGTTATTCTCATTCTCAATCTCTTTTTTTTTTTTCCTTTTAACACTCATCATAGGATATCCACCAGTCAAGTCAAAACTTTTGAACAAATTACACTTAATATACTATAGTCAAATTTCATGTAGGATAACACCTGTCTCCAAAAAAAAAAAAAAATGGATTATTAGTGTTAAGACTTATAAAATGTAAATCTTTTCTTTAAAAAGTTTTCTTTTCCATGTTAAATCATTATCATAAAAAAATTATATTTAGGTAAATATCCAACTCTTGGGAACTCAAAAATACCAATCTCTATCATTGAGTGATAGATGGAATATGTGTTAATTTTTATGGTGAAGTTAGAATGAACATCACAGAGTGACACCTTGTCTTTTACTATTTTTTCAATAAAATAATTTTGACCTAACAATATATTAAGCTTTGCAGTGCTGTGTATGGAATCACACAGTAATGGAACCAGGATGGTAAACAGAAGTCCCATTTGTCCTCCTGAGGACACCTTTTAACCTGCTGTTGACTTTCATGTTCTTATGACATCTTTCTTTTTTTTTCTAAGTTCTGTCTCATTCTCTTGTATCAGAATCTCCAATTTTCATTTCATTTTTTTTAAATTTAAAAACTTATTATCCATACAATCATTAGTGTATGTAAACTAACTTTGATGACAATTTAAAACATGATTTTTTTACAAGATGCAAACAATAGTTTTGTGTAATGCTGCCATCTAATGGTGTCCATGATACTTGACCTTGTCCATAATTAAATATTTTATTTAATGGAAGAACAAGGTAGGAATTAAGACATAATTCTAAGATTTTAATAATTTTAGAAAAGTTTTTATACAATGCAATAGATAAACACATTTGGAAGCAGTCTTTAAGTTGTTGGCATATTTAAACAATGGGTTCTTTTACAGCTGATTTTAGTATTAATCTAATTAACCCAGGCCATTTGCTTTTGCTGCTTGTACTCGGATACTTTACCTCTGAGCCAGAGACAAAGGCTTTCAATAATTGTTAACCTATCTGTTGCTTTGCTAATTCACAAGTAGCACACAAATTTATTTTTTCACTGGTGTGCATTAAGGCTGGCTAAAATGCTTGAGTATTTCCCCTTGAAGAACAAATATGTATTTCCTTCAGCTTTCTGTCATATTTGTATGAAGCCATACTATGGAGGGAAAATGAAATGGCTTAATTCTATCCTTGTAGCTACAACAATCATTCTGTACCACCTTAAGTGAGATATTTAGTTCTCTGAACTTGAGCTATCTTATCCTTGATTGAATAGAGTAGGTGATTTCTAAGTTACGTATAGTTTCTCAGGTATGTCATTTTAATGAGATATCCAATTTAGGTGGTTGTAGGTTCATAGTTTAATTCCATGCCATGGCCAAAATTTTTTACAGTCATAGCTCTGTTCCCAAAACCATTTAATACAGCTAGAGTAGAAAACAGTGACTATTTATCATGTAAATTAATTCTACTTAGCTATTAAAAATGCTATTATCCCTATGTTACTAATTTAGTCTATTAGATTATCTGAAAAAAATAAGCAATTGTAAATTATTTTTTAACTAAGAAGAGAAAGTACACAGAATAAAAATGAGTCTAATATGACTCAAACAATATTTAAGATTATGTGTTTGATATATATATGGATATGTTATGTTTATAGCGTTGCCTAGAGAAACAAAAAAGAACCCTAATTATTCTTACACATTATATTTTAGGTATAGTAGAGCTTTGTTATAAGTCACCATCAATATAAAGTAGCACAGATAAAAAGAACATCGTATACAATCAATACAAATTAAATCAAAGACAAGAACACAATAATCACAAGCCAAAACCAAGATTATACACAGACACTCATTAAATCTGATGGCGAGAGGTAAGTACCCAATTTGCAACAAATTATTAAACTTGGAACAATAGTGACAATATTCTCTTTAATTTTACTCAAACTAATAATTAAAAGACTTGTATTAAGAAATGAACTTAATATTTCTATGTTCATCTTAAAAGGGTCATGATATCAGTAGTCAAATACATAAAATTGTCTCTTAAGGCAACTTCAGTAATCCCTCTACTTACTACGAAGGCAAAAAAAGAAGAAATGTGACTAAACAGTAACTTCAAAATTTTTCACCTAAGGAGAATCCAAGAGGTTTAGGTTTAAAAAAATAAAATAAAATAAAAGTCCTAGTGACTGTGAAGGTAATAGAGAACAGCTGGGAAAGTGTGAGCTCAAAATTAGGAACAAGTTCACATGCTTTCATGTTTTTCTCTCTTCCTCCTTTTTTCCCTTCCTCTCTTTCCTTTCTATTTCCTCTCCTTTTCTTCTTTATCTTTTGATTTTGATAATGCTCAGTGACATTAAGGAAAAAAATTAAGAAAAGTTCTCAAGGTAAATGAAATGAACAAGACCCATTCATTTAGTTTTCTCTGCCAGAAGGTAGCTAATGATCAGCTGGGAAGAAATAATCAATCATTCTATAGTTCTGTATATATCATAAACTCTCATGTATTTATGGTGAAATAAAAATGTTTACTACTCGTCTGGATACATTTCCCAGAAAAGCAGAAACCAATGTCTAACTGAGACTGCTAGGAATATTATCTGACACTACAGAGAAGAGACCAGTATGTTTTGCAAACACACAAGTAATAAAATACTTGAGTAAGTTCTGACGGGAGAAAGGAGAGCTATAGGGAAGAGGGACCAGAAATCATTAAGAAGATTCAGGTTATAAACCAGAGCCTCATTTGTACACCAAAGGAAGAAAGAGTCCTGGAAAGATTAAAGTACCTCAGAATTTGGCAGTCATTAAAAGCACAATTTTGCGTTCTTTGGGTGTTTGTATGTCCTATTGTGCTTTTCTGACCTAGATTAGTCTAGTTACTCAGAACACAGCAGTATAGCTTTGCAGTAACATTGCCCCATGGCTTAATTTCCCAATTAAACTTAAACAAATTTCTCAAATGCTCATAAAACCCTTGGTGGCAAGATGAGTGCACCTGAATATTTAATTATTTGAATGTCAGTCTGAGACATAGATAATTGGCAGCTAATAGAAAATGCCTAAGACACGAAAACAAAAGATTTTTCTATAGCTGATCAGGGAATAAGTGAATGGATTTACTAAAATAGAGATAAATTTTTGTTTTTATCCTAAAGAAGAAGAAAGATACTAGCAAACTGGAAAAAAATTTTAAAAATAACAAATAAGAAAGAAGAAAAAAAGACCACTGAATTGTAATTGTATTCTAGATGATGTACTTTGGCTGCAGTTAAATGATAGAATTAATCTTAAGAGACAGTCTGAGTATGTCTCTAGACTAAGTGATCATCTAGCAGAAAATGTCAGTGTTAGCCTGATATAAAATATTATTCTTTTCTTTGGCTACAAAGTTTCAATGCAAATAAATGCAAAGTTAAGTAAAATAAATATATGTATCAGACAACATTTTATACAATAAAATAAATCTATTGACCCTCATAAATCAACTTAATTATATTCCTACCAAAATAGCTTGGAATTTGGCTGGAAGAAGATAAACCAGAGGTGGTGATAAAAGAGTTATGGAGCTCAGGAGAGGTCCCAGTGGGAAGCCCAGGGAATTAGTCTTGGGCTCAGTCTTACTTTACATCTTAATTACTGATTTCAAAGAAAGGCTAAACTGCACATTAACTAATTTGCAGATGGTACTAAACTGGCAAACACTGGGAATTGCTGATTAAAAATCCAAAGGGATTTTAAGAGGTTAGAAATAAGAATCAATGAAATCCAATTCTTTAAGTAATAATAAAAATGATGACAACAGTGATAAAACAAAAATTCTGATTAAATTCTTTTGTAGAGGCATCATATACAGAGGGAGATGTGAAAGAAAATGTTCTTCAAGACACTTCATCAATCTTTCATAACCTTTTGAGCACAAACAAGCTTGAAATAAAGCCAATACTGCAACAGATAAGTTGAAAACACAGAAATAAAATACTCTAAAAATATGTGTATTTCTTCATCAAAAATCAGTTTGGCCCACATCTTTTCATGAGACTGAGAATTATGATCAGTAGCCCTTTGCCACGATGTGTTCATTCCCTTGAACCACTTGACTTCTCAAGTAGCAACCTCCACTTCTTATCTTTCATATTGAAGTTCTTCTTGGAACCCAGAGACTCGTTCATTAGGACTTCTAAACTATGCAATGTCTCTGAGAAAATAGAAGACATTGATTAACATCCCTGTTTACCTTTTATCTTCTCTGAGACACCAAAGGGAGTGGCATGAGATGAGGTAGTCCAAAAAAACACACCCCAAAAAATCTGCAAGAGCAAAGTAATGGCTGGGAAAATTTGTCAAAATGGCTGACAAAATTTGTCAAAATACAAAAATACAAAATTTTAAGTATTTCAAAAAAATACTTAAAATCCAGAGAGGATAGAAGTGAATCTTTAAATAAAACAATGAAAAAAAAAATTTAGCCTTGAATAAGCTACCACTATTAATGAACACTCTTCCTGGTCTCCCTGCTGCTGTCTAGACTGTGGCATCTCACTGACAGCTTAATAGTATACAGACATTAAGAATATCTTTCTGCCTATAAATACACATTTCTTAATAAGGACTGTATTGGTCAGTTCTCCAGAGAAACAGGATCAACAGAGATATATATCTATATAGATAAAAAGTGATTTATTTTAGGGCATTGGCTCACATAACACAAAGAATGAGAAGTTGCATGATCTGGTCTTCTAAAAACTAAAGACCCAGGAAAGCCAATGGTGTATAATCCAATTTGAATTTGAAGACCTGAAAGCCAGAGGAGTCAATGATGTAAATTCTACCCTAAGCTCAGGAGAAGACAAAATGAGATTTCCCAGCTCAAGCAAAGAGGCAGAAAAAATAAAAATAAAAAAAGGATGACTTTTTCCTTTTTGTACCTTTTGTTCTATCCAGGCTCTTCAGGGATTGGATGAAGGCCACACACAGAGGGGATATAATCAACCTTGAGTTTACATATTCAATTGCTAATCTCATTCAGAAGCACCCACAAGGATATATCCAGAAAGAACGTTTCATCTGGGCATTCCATGGCCTAGCCAAGTTGGCACATAAAATTATCCATCACAGGGAACTTCATAATTTGGTGGCGATTATCCACATTTGCCTCATCTCACAATGTTGAATAACATAATTTCTCTGTTCCAACCAAATGAAACTGCTCACTCTCCTTAGAGATGTTGTGTACATCCCCATGTATCTTTGCTACTCTATTCATCCAAAATACTCTGTCCCATTCAATGCAAACTCTGCCCACCTATCAAATTTATGACAAAGCCACACCCATTCCAAGTACCCAAACATTGATCACCTAAAATGTGAAAGGCTAATACGACAACTGACCAGAGACCATTAGTAAAGTCTCTTATATTGCTATTTTTTCATGCCTCTTCTATTGATCTTCCTAGCATGAATGTAATTTCTATGAAGATAAAGATTTCACACTTTTTATGTATCTCAGAATACTTAGAATAATGCTTTCAACAAAGTAGACTCTTAATAATTTTTTTTGCCATACCACATACAAAAATGAATTCAAGGTGGATTAAAGACTTAATTGTAAAGCACAAACCAAAAAATTTTTAGAAGAAAACATAGGGAAAACTTTTCTAGACATAAGCCAAGGCAAAGAATTTATGACAAAGACCCCCAAAGGCAAACACAGAAATAATAAAAATAAATAAATGGAATTTAATTAAATTAAAAAGCTTTTCCATAAAAAAAGTAATAATCAACAGAGGAAAGATGCAACCTACAGAAGGGGAGGAACTATAAATACTATTAAAATGTGAGAAAATGTGAGAAATATAAAAAAGACAAATATCCAGAATCTACAAAGAACACTAACAAATTAAAAAAAAAAAAAATCAAAAAAATGGGCAAAAGACATGAAAAGAATTTTTTCAAAACAAGACAGAAAAATGACCATCAAACTAGAAAAAAAATGTTTAACATCACTAATTATCAAGGATATGCAAATTAAAACCAATGAGATACCATCTTACCCCTGTCAGAATGGCCATTATTAAAAAGTCAAAAAACAACAGATGCTGTCATAGATGCAGAAAAAAAGGAAGACTTACACACTGTTGGTGGGACTGAAAACTAGGGCAACCTCTATGGAAAACAGTATAGAGATTCTTCAAAGAGCTAAAAGTCAATCCCTTTTGAACTACCAATCTCACTACTGGGTATCTACCCGGTGAAAAAGAAATCATTTGACAAAAAAATAATTGCACTCAAATGTTTATTCACCATACAATTCACAATTGCAAAGTTATGGAATTAACCTAAGTATCATCAATTCAGGAGTAGATAAGGAAATGTGGTATATTGCTTAGGTGGAGTAAGATGGAGGAATAGAGACATCTCCTTTCTAGGCACTTACAATAAGACATGGGAAAGAGTATTCCAGCCACCTCTGGTTGGGAGAAGCTACCCAGGGACAACACTCCAGAGGTACAATGAATCACTGGGGGACTCCAGGAACCAGTGAGAGGGTCCAAGGCTGAGGAAGTCCAGCACAGAAGGCAAGTGACTGGGTAAGGGAGGAGCCAGCCAGCCAGCCTTCCATAAAAAAAAAAAAAAAAAAAAAAAGAACAACCCCTCACCCAGAGATCCTGAGGTAGCTACCATAGAGGATTCCACCTATAAAGAATTAATGAAAATGGCTGAAAGGGAATTTAAAATATGGATGGCAAAAACAATGAAGAGAACTGATGAGAAAGTAGAAAAACAGAACCAAAAAATTGATGAAAGGATGAAGAATATAGAAAGGATATGGCCAAGCTTAAGGAACTGAAAGGGTCAATCAGGGAACTTAAAGATGCAGTAGAAAGTATCAATAACAGATTAGACCATGGAGAAAAAAGAATCTCAGAGCTATAGGATAAAGCTCTTGAACTAACCCAGGCAGTTAAAGGGCAGAAAGGAAGAGAGAGAAAGCAGAACATTCACTCAGAGAATTATGGGACTTCATGAAGCATTGAAACATATGAATTATAGGTATCCTTGAAGGGGAAGAAGAATTCCCAAAAGAATGAAAAGCTCTTCTGAAGAATATCAAAGATGAAAATTTCCCAAGTTTCACTAAAGATTATAAAACACTCCTCCTCTTAAAAGGCTATGAAGATTCCAGGTCATCTCAACACAAATAGAGCATCTCTAAGACACATAGTACTGAAGCTGTCCAAAGTCAAAACAAAACAGAAAATTCTGGAAGAAGCCAGGAGTAAGTGCCAATTGACCTAGAGGAGCAGATTCATCAGAGTGACAGTAGACTTTTCAGTTGAAACTTTCCACATCAGAAAAGAATGATCATCTACTTTAACTTTCTTAAACAAAACATTTTTCAGCCCAGAGTACTGTATCTGGCCCAAATAAACTTCAAAATTGATGGAGAAATCAAATATTTTTCTGATATACAAATATTGAGGAAATTCACTACAATAAGACCAACTCTACAGGAAATACTTAGACCTTTTCTACATACTGACCATCACAATAGACCACCAGCAAAGTAAACACCCAGAAACTAAAGAACAAAACCTAGTTTCCACAATGTTACAAAAAATAGAACTAAACAATGGACTTTCACAAAATAAGATGAATAGAACTCCCCCACACTTATCAATTCTCTGTATAAATTTTAATGGCTTGAATTCCCCACTGAAGAGGCCCAGGCTGGCCCATTGGAGAAAAAAGAATAAACCATCTATATGTCGTCTCCAGGAAACACACTTAACCTTGAAAGATAAATCAAGACTCAGAATAAAGGGCTAGAAAACAATATTTCAGGAAAATGGAAATCAGAAGAAAGGAGAGGTCACAATCTTATTCTCAGATACAAGAGGATTTAAAGCAACTGAAGTTAAGACAGACAAAAATGGTCACTTCATACTGGTCAAGGGAACAATACAATAAGAGGACATTTCAATTTTAAATATTTAGATACCCAACATAAAGGTTCCCAGAAACAGACCTTGATTGGTCTGAGCAATATGATATCCTATAATGTCACAATATCTAGGGACTTTAACATCCTTCTGGCTAAACTGGACATATCCTCTAAACAGAAACTAAATAAAGATATAAAGGACTTAGATGTGACCCTAGAACATAGGGTGCTTAATAGACATATACAGAACACACAAACCCAAAGCTAATGAATATAC
Source organism: Loris lydekkerianus (assembly GCA_963574355.1). Taxonomy (NCBI): domain Eukaryota; kingdom Metazoa; phylum Chordata; class Mammalia; order Primates; family Lorisidae; genus Loris; species Loris lydekkerianus. Next base: position 28,273 of record CAUYPK010071328.1, on the reverse strand, counting down.
ATTCTTCTCATCAGCCCATGGAACATACTCCAAAATAGAGCGTATCCTAGGAAATAAATCAAACCTCAACAAAAGAATTGCAAGTATAACTTGTATCTTCTTAGACCACAAGGCAATAGGGGTGGAACTCAACTCCAACAAAAATTTTCATCCCCACGCAAAGGCATGGGAATTAAACAACCATAAGCTGAATGGCAGTTGGCTTAAGGAAGAGATAAAGGAGGAAATTTTTAAATTCTTCAAACGTAACAACAGTGCAGGTATGAGCTACCTACACCTGTGGGATACTGCAAAAGCAGTCCTAAGAGACAAATTTATCATATTAGAAGCCTATGTGTGCACAAAAAAGAGCACATCAACAACTTAATGAATCATCTCGACTAAATGGAAAAGGATGAGCAATCTAATCTCAAGCCCAGAAGAAGAAAAAAAATAACCTAAATTAAAACAAAGAAATGAAATTGAAAAGAAAAGAATCTTTCAGAAAATTAATAAAACAAAAAATGGGTTTTTCGAAATGATGAACAAAATTGATAAACCTTTGGCCAGATTAACTAGAAACAAAAAAAGTAAACTCTCTAAAAACCTGAATCAGAAATGAAAGAGAGGAAATAACAACAGATATCACTGAGAAACAAGAGATTATTTTTGACTACTATAAGAAACTCTATGCTCAGAAATTCGACATAATGGAGGAAATGGACCAATACCTGGAATCACACCATCTTCCTAGACTCAACCAGGAAGAATAGATCTCTTGAAAAGATCAATATCAAGCACTAAGATTGAAGAACCAATAAAAAATCTTTGAACAAAAAAAGCCTTGGACCAGATGGCTTCACACCAGAATTTTATCAAACCTTCAATGAGCTTGTTATATCTATACTGCAGACACTATTCCAAAACATTGAGAAAGAAGGAATCTTCCCCAACATATTCTATGAAGGAAACACCACCCTGATACCAAAACCAGGAAAGAACTTAACTAAAAGGAGAACTTCAGGCCAATTTCACTAATGAATATAAATGCAACAATACTCAATAATATCTTAGCCAATAGATTACAGCTACACATTAAAAATATATACATCACAATTAAGTAGGCTTCATCCCAGGGATGCAAGTCTGGTTTTTGACGTATGCAAATCCATAAATGTAATTCACCATATCAATAGTAGCAAAAACAAAGTTCCTTTCAATTGATGTAGAAAAAGCATTTGACAAAATTCAGCATCCTTTTCGAACAGGAACATCTAAGAATATAAGCATAAGTGGTATATTTCTTCTCCTCTCTGTTTTTTTTGGGTTTTTTTGTTTTTGTTTTTTTTTTTCAGTTTTTGAGTTTTTGGCTGGGGCTGTGTTTGAACCTGCCACCTGTGGTCAACCTCTATGGAAAGAAGTATGGAGAATCCTCAAAGAACTCAAATTAGACTTCCCATTTGATTCCATAATTCCACTATTAGGCATCTACCTAGAAGGAAAAAAATCATTTTATCATAAAGACATTTGCATTAGATTGTGTATTTGCAACTCAATTTACAATCACAAAGTCTTAGAAACAATATAAATGCCCGTCAACTCAGGAATGGATTAACAAACTCTGGTATACGTATACCATGGAATACTATTCAGCCATAAAAAAGATGGTAACTTTACATCTTGTGTATTAACCTGGATGGAGTTAAAACTCATTTTTCTTAATAAAGTATCACAAAAATGGAAAAGCAAATATCCAATGTACTCAATACCAGTATGAAGCCAGTAGATACTCTAATTCACTCTCATACAAAAGTAAAATTCAATTCAATTCAATTGGAAGGAGGGGTGACAAGGGATGAGGGATGGGGGCCTATGTGCTCCCACTTAGTGGGCACAATGTAGGGGTGTATGATACACCTTTTGGGTGCAGGACACAACTATAAGAGAACTTTACCTAACAAATTCAAATATGGTGACCTGGTTGTGTATACACTCACATTAATCTGAAATTAAAAAAAAAAGAAAAGAAAATGTGGTATATTGTACCATGAATTGTTACTATGCCATAAAATGGAATGAAATAACATCATTTGTAGCATTTTGGATAGAACTGGAGATCATTATGCTAAATGAAATATAGGTATCAGGGATTAAAAAGCAAGCACCACGGGTTCTCACTAAGTAGGAGCTAGATCATCGACACAAGAAGACAAAAATTACATTGGAAACTAAGAAAGGGGGAGGGTGGAGAGAGAGAGATAAAAATTTGCCTATTGGATGCAATAAACAGTGTCCTAGTGATGGACACACTGAAAGCCCTAACGTTATATAGTGTTTCCATGTAACAAAAGCATTTGTACCCACTTGATATTTTGAAATTAAAAAACCACCAGCTAAAAAACAAAAATTAAAATACTGGATTAAAAGATTTCTTTTTGGTTAAATGAATAATTGTATAGATTTCTTTTTGGTTAAATGGATAATTGTATACTTCTCTTTTAACTTTTTAAATAAAAAGTTAATGAAACTGTGTAGAGTACAAATAAAAATTGAGGAACTTTGGAGTCTGGGTTGATTCCTGGTTCATAAATTCCTAGCCATGTGGCCTGGGACAAGTTATTTACTGTACCTTTAACACAGTTTTGCCATTTATAAAATATAGCTAATAAAATATATGTAAAATACTTCCTAGGACAGTCGTAAAGATCATGTGAGACAAGCAAAGTGCTTGGGGTTGTCTAATTATGCTGTTAAGTATTCTGAAGACATCAGCTACTTTGTTATTTTGGGGACAAATGAACCTCAAAAATCTCAAGTGCTCAACTCCTGACAGGTATTTCTCCTTCATACATAGTCCTCCCTGGGTCAGTTGGAAAAGAGGCACCCAAGAGACCTTGCTCAGTGCTGGAACCAAGTATCAAGGCTGAGGGATGCTCCACTGTCTGGAACTGCAGTCCTCAATCCCTGTGGACAGGTACCCACATCTTAAGAACTGGGTCATAAAGTGAGCAGCAGGCAGGTAAGTGAAGCTTCATCTATATTAACAGCCACTCCCCATTGCCAACATCACTGCCTGAGCTCCTTCTCCTGTCACATGGGGGGTGGGGGGGTTAGATCGTCATAGGAGCATGAACCCTGCAGTAAACTGTGCATGCCAAGGGATCTAGGTTGCATGCTCCTAATGAGAATCTAATGCCAGATGATCTGAGGTGGACCTGAGGCAATGATGCTAACACTGCCTGAAGATGAAGGAGAAGTTCTGGGCTCCCACAAATTCTGCATTATAGTGAGTTGTATAATCATTTCATTATACATTAAAATGTAATAATAATGGAAATAAAGTGTGTAATAAATGTAATGGACTTGAATCACTCCCAAACCATCCTCTCCCTCTGCTCTGTGGAAAAATTGTCTTCTGTGAAACCACTCCTTCGTGGAAAAGGTTAGAGACAGCCAGTCGAGAACATCTGCAGTACCCACAGTAGCAGAGGAGACAGGTAGGCCGGCTTCTCTGTGTGTAGATCTGTATGTGACAAGGACAACACAGGTGGCTGCAAAGAGTTGGAGAGAAGCTATTGCTTGGTAGGCGAACCTCCTGTCTCTGCCACAGATAATGACATGATCTCTAGAGACAATGGCTGCAGGCAGGGATAAATTGTAAAGGCTCAAAAGATCACAAAATCATTTCTAGAGTCAAATTTTAGAAATATAAATTTTCGAAGCTATTCTGTCAAATCAATGTTTTCAAGTAAGATCCATTATTGATCTGATTTCTGAAAAGTATTATCTCCGATAAATTGTACTATTACTTTTCAAGTTTTGAATTTATGCTTTAAACATTTTCAGGGATTAGAGAGGGAAGGAATCTTGTTTTTAGGATAAAAAAATCATCTTATATTGGGCCATCATTTTCAGGATGAACACCGGTAAGTTTTACATATTAAAGGTGCACTTCTTATTTGATGCCAGCAGGGGGAGATGTAGGCACTCTTAAGCTTCCGCCTAAGGGACGGAAAAAAGAGAATCTATAAGGGCTTGGAGAAAAGTTACAGATTAAAATTAATCACTTCCCTAAAATCAGCAGGGTTTCCTGCATAGGGACACTGATTATCTTGAAATGTTTTTGAATATAATATCCAGTAGAGTAACAATCGGTACTTTTAAGAAATTCGTGTTGTGTAAATATGCCCATAAGATTTTATCTTGTTTTGTTTTGTTTTTCTTGAATAAAATTTGTGACCAGAGACTGACTCAATTTTGGTGGATGATCTCCTCTTTATTTCTGAGATAGAAATATGGAAACAATCTCCTTTACTTGAGCTTGTAAATTTCCTGACACCATTAGGGAGCTCAAGCCTTTCCCTGTTTTGTCCTGGTCTTTCAAAATCCTTAGGCTTTGCAAGTAATAATTCCTGATGTCCTATAAGTGATTGATTAAACTGCTGTCCTACTGATTATTCATCAACTCCCTTTCTCTGTGGCTAAGAGGGAGAAACTTCATCCGATAAAGTGAACTTCCTGACTCCTAACTCAGGAGTTCGATGCCTAGGATTGTTTGTTTATTTGTTTTGTTTGTTTGATCCCTCTAGCTCATAAGAAAATTTTACTTTTTCTTCTTAGTTAAATATGAAAATGTGTATGATATGAAGAAAAGGAGCTAAAGAGAAGCTAATGAAATCTGCATCTTAACTAAGTTTATGGTTTTTCTTTTTTTGAATTTTTTTGTTTGCCATTTATGCAATCAACCTAAATAATTCAGATTAGAAAATCATCTTTTTCTTTGATTTCTATATGCTATAGCACTTAGTTAACACTTCAGAATTGTGATCCAAATGCTTTCTAAAGCCTTTTGTCGGATTTGACTATATAGCAATGGTTACGTACCCCATCTATAACTTGACATATTGCCCATCTTTTGCCCTCAGTGGATTGTGGGATTACCTAACTCATTGTTTAAATACATAGAGAAATATCTGTACACTACTCCACTATGCAGAATTTTTAAAACTTACTTTTAACTCTATACTCTATCATGTATAATTTTGGTGAAAATATCATCAAAATAATTTTAGTTACCAACATGTTTACTCAGATATTATTTTTAATTGGAATTTTTCCTTTCTTTCTCTCTCTTTCCTTTTCTTTCTTTTTTCCTTTCCTTCTTTATTTCTCTCCTTCCTTCCTTGTTTTTTTGTTTTTTTTTTTTTTTTTTTTTTGACAAGGGGTTGTTGCCAGATCTAGTTGTTGGACTCAAACTCCTGGGTTTAAGTGATCCTTCCTCCTCAGCCTCCCAAGTAGCTGGCTGGAACTGCAGGCATACCACCACATCCAGCTCTTACTTTCTTTTAAAAAAATGTTGCTTTAAATACTTGCTACTGGGAATGAAGTCTTATAAAAGTATATTAACTTTTAAAAAAGGAGAACCTTAAATCAGAGGCTCTTTAAAGTTTACATGTTTCTCTGTCGGATGTAAACAGCTTCACCAATGCAGGAGCACCTGTTCATACAGCTGGAGCATAAACTATCTGGGTCTTGCCTGCCGGTCTTCACCATGAGACTATTGCTATGGTGTCAGGAGGGTCTGTTCTACTCTCTTACCGCCTTCCTTCCTCTAGGCTGACTCTGGTTCCCCAACCCCTCAGCCCCAAGACATATTCATGCAGAAACCTGTATTCAACTTCTCCCACAGAGTTCTTGGGCAGTCTCTCTTTCTAACATATCCATTTTAAAGAGAAGAAGGGGATGAAGAAGAGGAGAATGGTGGTAGTAGTGGTGGAAAAGGAGGAAGAAGAGAAAGAGGAGGGAGAGAGGAGGAGGCAGAGTGTAGAAGGGGAAGAGGGAGGAAAAGAGGAGGCAGGAAGCCTGGTCTGAAGCCGTCCCATCCGTGGTATCCAGGCATCTCTGGTATTCTCTGATTTGGTCTGCTTCCATCCATGCGGGTGGCCTCCACTGACATGCTTTCTCAATATAGATTGTGTCTGCGGTTTTTCTAACATGGCATCCTGCTCACTGCTTCCTGCCCATCTCAGAGAGCTGCACCCTTCCTTTTTCTCTTCCCTCTTAGTAAGCATGATTTTGTGTTGTCTGATGGCCAGTTGGTTAACCTTGAATCTCCAGTAACTCCAGTCTCCTTCATGTGGATCTGTGTGAATCACTGAGGTCTTCCAAGTGCTTTGGAGAGCAGGGCTGGGCGTCCTTTCCTTCATTGATTCGGTAGCCATGGCAGGCAGTCTGCACCAACAAGGTTCAAACCTCCTACAGTCTCTGGAAGAACAGCAGTCACCAGTGCTTTGCATGCAAGCATTAGGACTCCAAATGAGACATGCCTCCTAATCTGTTTCGCTCAACCATGGCAACAGGCTGGGCTGGACATTCCATGGCTCAGCAAGCATCCAGCAGATGCTGCTTCCCCTCTCCTTGCTGACAAGCCCAATGTCCTAGGTTTTGCAGGGGGTGGTTTATCAATTGGTTAAGATAACTACTTCTCCTTCACTGGGTGGTGGCATAAAATCTTTCATTAATGATGCTAAATATTCTCAAGGCCTATGTCCTAAAGGCCTCTTTTCTGATTCCTCTCTGCCAGTCTAAGAAGTAAAGGATGATTCAGCCTGGTGGTGACTGTACTGGTTTTGCCGCCACTTCTAAGTAATGGCTGGGGCTGAGGGGGAAACCAATTGCTGTCTCTCTTCACAATGAGGACCTTAAAGCCTTTTTGTTTCCTTAGGTGGATTCCTGTCCCAATTCTGTGACAGCAGTAAAATCTCTTTCAGCACCCTCTTACGCATCCATTATTGCTTTTATGTATATTGCCAGTTGTCCAAGTTTTAATCTAAATAATCAACAGTAGAAAGTAAATGGTCAACGATGGTACGTAACTTTCCTAAGGTCATACACCTAACCAGCAGTCGGCTCTAGTTTGGCCTGATCCCAAAGTCTCTCCCGAACACATCACTGCCTCCTTTGGTCAATGGATTATTTGTTGAGGTTCCCTTGATCTTTTAGATCTTTTCCAGTTGCTGTTACCTTGATGCATTTTATTATATAGCTATTTGAAGATTCAATGAATAGCTTTGATTTCCCTTAATTCAATGAGTATTTTTTGAATAAATATTTAATGAGGATGTCTACCATGTACCAGGTACCATGGTAAGCATGGGAATTATAACAATGAAAAAAATAACATCCCTGTTCTCAGTTTGCATTTCAGTACACGTATACATGTGTATACGTGCACATCGGATGATAAGTTATTTAATATAGGCCATTTAAATGTTATTAATGTATACCAAATATATAATTATAACATATGTTTAGAAAACATATAAACATAAACATATTACATATAATATGTACAAATTAAAGTAAGTAGTGATATATTTTATGAACAAAAGTAAGGCAGGGTAAGCTAGAGAATGAAAAATGGGTGCTTTTGTATGTTCAGTGGTTAAGAAGGCCCTTCTGAGTAAGTGTTACCTGAGCAGGGATCGGAACGAAGTGTGATCACCATGCCATTGAGACGTCTGGAAGACCATCCCAGCCTGGTGGAACAGCTAGGGTCAAAGCCTCAGCATGCTCCAGAATGGGCAAGAAGGCCAGCATGGCCGGAGAAGAGTAAGCAGGGCAGGCTGGGGAAGGTGCCCAGAAAATGTCCTTGGGGTATTGTGGCCACAGTGTTGACTTTGGATTTTATTCCAGGCGAGATGAGAGCCAGTTAGTGCAACAGAATGAAACTAACTGACATTTTTATAGTGGCCCTTCTAAGAGAGGCTACCTGGAAAGAGTAAAGTCTGAGAGAACAGAAGTCTTGTCGAGGAGACCCCAAGGATACACCTCCCCAGGGTGACTCAGGTCTTAGGAATTTATAGAAACTTAACTTCCTGGGACCTGGAACTTACTTGCTTCCACTTCTGTAAAAGCCTGCGGTTCTATAAAAGCTGGAGCCAGCTTCTCCAGCTTGATTCAAACTGACCAATGAGAAAGGTACCTGTGCGCCAGAACTTTTTGAGTGGGGATTAAAAGAAGACTGAGCCAGTCGAGGAGTGTGGCCATTTTCAATTCTTCTGTGCCATCACTCCGCTGGCTGAAATAAAGTTCTTCCTCTTTTAAGAGGAAGGTCTTCCTGCAGCAATTCTAGCTAGTGCGTCACGATTGGAGTATAAGGCAAGCAAGTATGACGGCAGGGGCTCCAGTGGGAGGGCTCCCGCGCACAGGCAAGAGGCAATAGACAGGGACATGGGTTTGAGTAGCTGAGACGACAAATCTCTGGATTTTAGATTTTAGGAAGTCAAGCTGACAGAATTTGCTGATGGATGAGATATAGGATGTTAGAGAAAACTAAAGGACAAAGCATAATTACACAGAATTTGGCCTACACACGTATTTACAGATATGTAGACAAGTAGATTAGAGGGGGGAATTCTAGAGGCTGCTATCGAACATGCTGGGTGTTACCTGACTTCTTGGTATCCAAGTGGAAATGTTGAGAAGGCAGGTCAGAGCACATGTAAAAAACAGACACAATTTTGAAGATCAGAACCATGATCTTTCTGGGAGAGATTTTCTCTAATCCCAGAAACAAAAGGAAACTGAGGCACCAAGGGTTTGACTGACTTGCCTGAAAGTAGATATTTAGTTATCAGCAGAGCTGACAACCAAACCCAGGTGGTCAGGCCCCAAAGTCCACATTTGAACCGGTGTTTCTTTGACTGCCCCCCCCCTTTAAGATTTTGTCAGTTGTGCTGTTGTTTTATTGAATTTTAATTTTTTTTTTTTTTTTTTTTTGAAACAGAGTCTATGTCACCCTTGGCAGAGTGTGTGACATCACAGCTCACAGCAACTTCAAACTCTTGGGCTCAAGGGATTCCTATGCTTCAGCCTCCCAAGTAGCTGGGACTACAGGCACCCACCACAATGCCTGTCTATTTTTATTTTTGTTACAGTTGTCATTGTTGTTTAGCAGGCCAAGGCCCGGCTCAAACCTGCCAGCATGTGGCCGGTGCCCTACTCACTGAGCTATGGGTGCCAACCCTGTGCTGTTGTTTTAAATATGTCAAAGTTCATAACATTTGCATTCTCTTCCATTAACACATTTCTTACAATTAGTCTTTATTCTGTATTTAAATGCATTCAAATATCATCACCATTCTTTTTACATCATCCTTTCCATTTATGATTTTTAGGAAATATTTGTTTACTCTTTAGAGGGCTTAATTCCATCATCAAGTCGTTGTTTTTTAAAAAGGGCTCACACATATCCCTGAGATATTTCTTGCCTGTGAGTGCATGGCTTTGACGTTCTATCAAAGGACAGTCTGCTTTTGAGTCTCCTTTTCTTTCCTTGAGACTTTTGTAGACATGACTCCATTATCTCTTAGCATTGGGTATTGTTCTGCTCTTTTCCCTGAAGCTTCTCTACTTATATTTTAGATGGGTTCTCTTTGTCCTCAAGTATCTTTAAAGAAAAATTTAAGGATATTCTTTCACTTGCTTCTATTTGTACATCAGGATTGTTGGCCTATTGCCTTTATAAGTAAGTGGACAATTTAGCTACTTGTACTATTAAGTCATCTTTTCTTCTTTGAAATTTGGTGTGAAGTTTTTGAACTTCTTTTTTTTTTTTTAGTATTTTTAGAATTAAAAAACCAAACCTATGGGGAAACAAATTTATACACACACACACACACACACACACACACACACATACACACAATAATCTCAGTTTCTGACACTAACCCTTTACTTGTAACCTTTACTAACTCCTAACCCTTTACTTATAACCTTCTAAAAAACAGCAGTGCTAGAATCACCTTTTGTTCTAATATTTGGTCTTTGGCCCAGTTCCTGGCACAAAGCTCCTAAATTCCTTGGAATTTTCTTGGTGATAGAAACATCTTTTGTTCCAATGAGGTGACTCTAGGTAAGCTCCTGGATTTGGGCTGGTCACCAAAAAGACTAAACTGTATTCATAAGCTTGGAACTTTAAACTCACACCTCCAACCTCCAGAAAGGGGAAAGGAACTGGCGTTTGGCTTACTCTATCATGCCTATATAATAAAGCGTCCAGTAAAATCCCCGAAGCTTGGGGTTTGGGGAGAATCCTGGGTGATGAACACATCAACATGCTGAGAGGGTGGTGCACCTCAACTTCACAAAGCCAGCTCCTGTACTTGGGACCCTCTGGATCCCATCCCGTTTATGTTCTTTAACACATCCTTTGCAATAAACTGGCAAACAGAAGTAAATCCCTCCTTGAATCCAGTGACCTATAAATTATCCAACTTGAAGAGAAGATCTTAGGAATTATTAATTTGTAGCCAAGTTGGACAAAAGTGTGGGTAACATGAGAACCCCCTACTTGTAATTGGCATCTGAAGAGGGAGAAGTCTTATGGAACTGAGTCCTTTCCCTGTAGGGTCTGCACTAAATCCAAGCAAATAGCAGCAGAATTAAATTGAATTGTAGAGGTGGCGTGGGTAGGGTGCCGGCCCCATGTACCGAGGGTGGTGGGTTCGAACCCTGCTGTGGCCAAACTGCAGCAAAAAAATAGCCAGGCGTTGTGGCAGGCGCTTCTGGTCCCAGCTACTCAGGAGGCTGAGGCAAGAGAATCACATAAGCCCAGGAGTTGGAGGTTGCTGTGAGCTGTGTGATGCCACAACACTCTACCAAGGGCAATAAAGCGAGACTCTGTCTCTAAAAAGTAAATGAGTAAATAAATTGAATTTTAGGATTTCCAGTTGGTGTCTGGACAGTTAGAGAATTGATAGGTGTGTGAGGAAAGTTCCCACATAATCTGTGTCAGAAGTGCTATTAAGAGTAGAGTGGAGAAAAACAGTTTGTTTTTTCCTTTTTTAGTTGGTGTTAGGTGTAGGATTTGCTAGAACATCCCTGACTCACAGAAACCTGTGGTTTGAGAAGAAAAACAATGGAAGGGTGAGGGATAAGGAACCTTTGATTTCTGGGTGACCATGTGGTCACCCATAGTGTGGAAAAGCAGTCACACAGGGCTCAGTTACTAAAGGTGAACGTTACCAGTGGAATTTAGAGATGGATCCAACTCCTGGCAAGTTGTTTGCTGAACACATAAGAAAATGCAAACTAATAAGAAAACCATAAACCATTCCACCCCTTGGTTACTGTTATCTGCAATAGCTGAAATGAAGTTAAAGAGAATGCTGGATCAGATCTTAATGCTAGCCTGAGCTCATATCTCACTGAGTCTGAGCTTTGTCCAATAATCTCAAAGTTATTCCCCCAGGGGTAAAATGATGTAGCAACAAGAGTAAATACCTTCAAGACCAAGAAAGGAATCAGTATGTGGGGAGGAGAAAACCAATAAACTGTAAAAACCAGGGGGCATCCTGTTAAGGAGTTGTTTTGTTGTGTGAATTGGTATCATCAGCTTTCCAGAGAACTTTTACTAACATGGATTGTGAAAGTGGTTAACTTGGGGCTGTGCTTTTGGCTTTGGATGCTGCAGAGAAAAGCAGTTTTGGTTTGATTCAGGATCTACAGCTCACTACTGAACAATCACTATATGACCCAGACACACACAGGCTATTCCTCAGGTAACAGCCAGCTAGTGGACCAGATAACAACTGCTGTGAAGTGTGTCATTCTGAGGAGGTGGCCTGCCCAACTCTCCCATAAATGCCAAATGAGGCAGCTGACATGCTTTGTAGGCAAGCCACGTGGCAATGGCAGTACAGTGCCTGGGATATTCACCCATGAAATATACCCGTTATCAAGGTTATGGTAAACGATGTGATTAAAGGGCCCCTTTTGCATGGGCATGCCATATAATCTGATTCCTTCAAAATAAAAAATAGTCTACTATAGTCTGAATGTTCTGTCCCTCCTCACCCAAAATTATGTTGAAATTCTAATCACTAAGGTGATGGCATTAGGAGGTGGCGCCTTTGGGAAGTGATCAGGTCATGAAGACAGAGCCTTTATGAATAGAATTCGTGCCCTTATAAGACACCTTTGTCCCTTTCACCACATAAAAACAGAGAGAGAAGGTGCCGCCAGTAAATCAAAATATGGACCCTTAGTAGATACCAAATATGCCTTGATCTTGGATTTTCCTGCTTCCAGAACTATAAGAAATAAATTTCTGTTGCCCATAAGGTGCCCAGTTTATGATATTTTGTTATAACAGCCTGAACAGACTAAGACATGGTCAAAGAATCCTTATTAGATTTACTGTCTCAGATTTACTGTCTGGCTCTTACTGTGACCAAGGACACTAAGGTGACTAAAATGAAGATGGGAAGAAATAGAAGGGAGAGTTAAAGAACTCAGTGGGGTGAAAATATGTATTGAAACAGGATGACTATGGTGGACATTGCTGGTGTGGGGACAGCCCTATCAAAGTTTGGTGAACTAATCAGATGCCCTGCTGGTGCCCTAACATGAAAAGGACTCAAACAAGTCCACACCATTTACCCCAGTTTGGAGAAATTTAAGAAGCTGAAAACCAAAGATTCTAATGAGAATACTATCTTGAATTACCTGGGGCAGTGGTTAAGAAAATTAATCAAATAAAGATGAAGAGAGATCTCAGAGACTTCCCGACCTCCATCTGGGGACCTGAAATGGCCAGAGAGAGACTTTTCTGAGACTTTTCTGAGATTCCTCAACAGGAGCTTACTGCCCTGCTGGTGTAGTCTCCCTGGGAGCTCACATTAGATTGGGAGGATATGGTGATGCAACAGTTGATGGGATTTAGGTGAAAGTTTGAATGGAAATTGGAATTTTTGAACAAACATTATGTGGAGTGCTCCCCTTTACCTGAATGTATTGTTGGAATGAAAATTGTGTTTGAATATGAATTTCTTCCCCTACCTACTAATCCACATCTGCCTTCAGGCTAGTCTTAATTGGACAAGCTAAAGGGGAACCACCAGAACTGCCTGAGTTCACACAGGTGATTAATTTAAAACAATATAGGATACTTTGTAAGGGAAAAGAGACTGGCATTTTAATTAATAACATGCTAGCCCAACAAAATCTCTGTGCAAGAGTCCTGGCTCCCAGAGACTAACAGTAGACTATGGAGGTTTCAATAATGCTGCTCCCCCCATAACCCCAGCAGTCCCGGGCATTGTTTTAACCAAGCAAAAGTACAATCAGCTAAAGGAGATTGGTATTCAGTGCTTGCTCTTGCTAATGCTTTCTTTATCTCAGTTTTGGAAAAGAGGCGATTCAGGTCACTTGCATACGGGAAGGATCCCAATTTACATTTACTCTACTGCTGCTGAATTATCTAAATCTGTGTTCTCAACCCCCAGGCCATGAAAGGTCCCAGCAAGTGGCCTGGTAGGAACCAGGCTGCACAGCAGGAGGTGGTGGCCAGTGGGCAAGCCGTGGGAAAGCCAATGAAAGTTCATCTGTGCTTACAGCTGCTCTGCATTGCTTGTATCATTGCCTGAGCCACGCCTCTTACTGGATCAGCAGCAGTATTAGATTCTAATAGGAGTGTGACACCTACTCTAACCTGCACACATAAGGGCTCTCGGTTGTGCACGCCTTATAACTTTCTAATCCCTGATAATCTGAAGTGGAGATGTAATGCACTTGAATCACCCCCAAACCATACCTTATCCCCATCCATGGAAAAAATGTCTTCCATGAAACTCATCCCTGATACCAGAAAAGTTGGAGACCTACACTCACCAGTTTATAGTTGCAATTAGTTAGAAGGGATTTGGACTTGATACAGGGCTCTGAGGGAATACACATGAACATTGTATTGATGACATTATGGTAATGTGCGAAACTGACGAGCAAGGGAAGACGGAATTGAATGCAATGGTGACTCACGTGACCAACTGAAGCAAATGTCCAAATGCCCACCCAATGGCAAAATTTTTAGGAATAAACTGGGCAAAAGCCACCCAGAATATTTCATAAGCAGATGCAAACAAATTGCTTTCACTGCCCAGTCCCAGGGCCAGACATGAAGCCTGGCATTTGGTTGGTGTATCTGGATTTTGCAGAACACATATTCTACATTTGAGAATTTATTGCTAGATCCCATATAAACAACTGCCTGAAAGCCGTATCTGAGAGAGGACTTGGACGTAAACAGGAGTGTGTAGATCACGTAAAGTGGGAGCTCCCTCAGCATATTTGGGCCCTTAATATCCCCACTCAGATATGACCCTGGAATTATTTGCCACTCACCTCAGGCAGACTGGAGCTTATGGGCAAAATCCTATGAGCGCCTCCCAATGGTGACCATTGGAATTTTAGATCAGAACACTTCCAGATGCTGCTATCCTGTACATACGATTTGAGAGACAATTGCTAGGTTGTTATTAGGCATTAATTGGGGCCACCTCCATGATTAAAGAACATAAAATAATCCTAGCACCTGAGATACCCAATATCCATAAGGTAATGGGTGTTGTCAGAGAAACACTCTAATAAGGAAGGCAGTGCCTAGAAAATTTTCATATAAAATGAAAATGGTTTATACAGGAGCACTAGGGGGAAGTAAAGAGGCACCCATCGTATCCATGAGCAGGTCGTCTCTTCCCTGTACTACTGACCTTGGAATCACCTGAGAAGCTGCTACAATCTTTTGCCATGTGGATGGTGCCCAAACACTGACCCTCTGAGTGATCAACAAAGAGTTGCTTGGTTTACAGATGGCAATTTCAAGATGAATAGATAATGCCATGTTTACAAAACTACTACATTAAGGCCAGCAGATGGAAAAACTCTGATTGAAGAAAGTCAGAATAGATCAGTTCAATAGGCTGCATTTCATGCTGCTTATCTAACAGTGATGGAAAAAAATGAGCACTTGCCCAAAGGCCTTAAGTTTGGGCTTTTACAGACTCAGACAGAAGCCAATAGCCTGGCCATATGGTTAGGTAGATGGGCAACGGAAAACTGGACTATTAAGGGCATATTTATATTGGGGATGGCCTTATGGAACTCACTCTGGGAATTTAAAGGGTACTTTCTAGTAGGACATGCCAATGTCCATCAGAAGAGCTCCCTTCCAAGTTCAGGAGCTGACTGGAGCAATCAAGTGAATCATTTGGTGCTGCCCCTTGACACGGCCACCTGGATCCGTAAATCAAGTGAGCATTGGGGGGGGGGGGGGGAACTGCAGCCATGCAATTACAGAATGAATCTAAACATATTCCTCTTGTATTCTCTGAGACACAAAATGCCAGTAAGAACTTTCTGTCGATAAGAGAGGCACAGACTGAAGATTCCCTGGAGGGGGTAACTAGCAACTGAATTACATTAGACCAATGACAATAGCTCCAGTAGGGTACAAATGAGTCTTAGCAAGGATAGATACTTACACTGATTGGGATTTGTATACCTAGTGGTAGATCCAAATGCTCCAAAGACTACTAACTGAAACAGAAGCTACTATACCAATTTGGGCTTCCGAGTTACATTTCTTCAGACTAGGGGATGCACTTTACAGTCAAAATTGTCCAACAATGGGCAAAAAGATACCACATCACATGGGCATGCCATGCTACAAATCATGCTCAGAGTGGTGTCATAATGGAGAATTGGAATGGAAAATTGAGACTGTCTCAGTCTAAAACAGGAGGAGATAAAGCGTGAAGGGCTGGTTTACATTTCCTTCATGAGTGTGTGCTCACACTCAATGTGAAGGGCACTAGGGGGAAGTTCCTACTGAATACACTTCTCTGCTTTTCTGGGGGTCTTGGGGGAGAAAAGCCAGGGATGATGTTAGTATCATCTCAACTCTCTTTTTTCCTACTTAATACAGTGGTCTCAGGATTAGGAATGCAACTATGTGGGTTGCCAGGAGGAGGGCTGATACCTAAGCAGAAAACTACAACTATGCATTTAAACCTTGTGTCAGAATTCCTAAGGGGATGGTAGGGTGGACTGTGCCTTCACCCCATAAATTTGGGATTAACAGTGAATGTGATTTTAGGGCTCAAACTAGTTTGCTAAATATCGCCTGTGACTTCCCCATGAGAGAGAGGTGAGCCCTGGTGTATAACAACACACAACGGAAACCAGTCTCAGCAGATGATAGTGTGACTGTCCTTGTCTTCAACTGCAGCGTCTGTTGGGTAGGCATAAGTACCTCTATGATTCTGACTGCTTTGTTCTGTAACAAAAATGAATTGTATCACGATCATACTGCAATATGGTGTAATACTGACATTGTTGGTAAGATTCAACTATATTATGTAAATAAGTCTACGACAACACTAATATTGATGATCTAAATGTATTGGGAGATTGACTTAAAGTCTCTTTAGGACCAGGAAAACCACATTTTACCATTTTCCTTTTATGGAAAATGGCCTTAGGAAGAACTGGATCTAGCTAAACCTCATCTGATTTCTGTGTTAAATAGTTCTGTATAAACTTATCATAAGGCACAGATAGCAGCAGATCAAGAGAGAAAAAGAAGAATCAAATTAACATGAACATATGAAAATGTATCTAAATGCTTTATAGGACAAATTAGTTGTTTCTTTTAAATCTGTTCCTACACTGGCTCTTCTAATTGTTAAGTGTATTCGTGTTGGTACTATTGACATATGTGCTGTATAAATGCTGCACCAACTGCAAATGCTATAAAGGGTTCATGGCCAGAGACCACGGGTAGAATTTTCCATTGTTTTCTGACAATGATTGTTAGAATTAAGAAACCAACCCCAGCCTATTTTATTTTTACCCTGAGAGATAACTTGCTTTGCTTATCTCGCACCTGAAAATTTCTTTCTTTATTCTTGAAATTCAACAACTTAAATGAGACCTTTTGGTTGTTGGTTGCTTGATAATGATGATAATAATGACGTATGTGTTTCCTTAATTTGAAACTAAGATTCAATTTTCTCTTTATTTCAGAAAATATCACTCCATAAGTATCATATTTTGAATACTTTTTGTATTCTTTTAATGAATTATCGATTTCATAGACACTGATTTTCTTTATTTTGTACTATCTTTGACTTCAAATGTCATCATTCTCTTCCTAATTTTTCATTCTTTTTTTCTTTAGCAATCTCTCCAATTATCTCAAGCCTTTCTGGAAAAGGCTTGATTGTCAGCCATCTATTCTGTCCCTTGGTGTTACTTTTCATATATTATTTCCATAGTAACATTACTTGCCTCCTCAATTCACCAGTAACTTCTTGTATTATTCAGCTTATAATTTTACTAAATGTTTTTATTGTGGGCTAAATTTGAGAGAAATTTTCATTTGGTCTTTGGAGTATGTTTTCTTACAGAACAGTCCTATGAGATTATTTATTCATTTACTATGGAATGTTTTGACAATTGTCCTGGCAAGACTTTACATGTTCTTTCAGATTGAGCTGAGTAACTCTATCTAGATCTAGTTCTATTTTCAGCCAATCTGGCCACCTTGAAGGCTGAGCGTAGCTGTTTGTCCTCTTTTCTGTACCCTGAAGGCTGGGTAAGTGCTGTAGGAGCAAGGTGGAAATGAGGATGAGCTCAGCGGGGTCTACATGCACCCCTTACAGGAGCCCACCAGCTCTGCTCAAATTTTCTTAAGTGTTCTGGATCTTTTCACCTATTTTGGAAACAATTTTAGTTTTAAAATGAAATCCACTGGGGCTTTGAATTTTTTCCAATATTCATCAGTGAGTCTTGGAAAATGTCAGCTCTCTCCAGAGGACTTTCGTCCATTTCTATTTCTCTGTTGTTCTGGGCTTTTCTCTATGGTACTTGTCCTTTATGCTTCCTGAAATAACTTTCTGATCCTTGCAATTTCAGCTTGCTTTCTGCTTTCCAACCTGGGGGTGGTAGGTGCAAATCTTGATGAGAACCAACACATTGTCGATTCACCTGTTCTCTCCAATTCTGCTGCTAGAATGTAAGAGTAACTATAGAGGCATTATACTCAGCTCCATGCCAGAACTGTGATTTTGCCTTCATCACCGCATTTTGAACTTGATGACATGTAGTTGCTGTTCATTTTTGGTTTGGTTGTTGGGTAAACTTTAAATTATTTTTATTTATTTATGTGGTATTTGATTCACTTTCTTTCCTACTGAGTGGGGGAACTTCTGGGCTACAGCTTTATTCTTCCCTTTTACTCTGAAGTAAAAGAAAGCTTAAAAAAAATCTATAATTCTACCATGAAGTGACAATCACTGTTTACATTGACAGCGTATTTTATATGACAATATAGAGAGAACTTTTAATGTGCATAATTATATTTTAATAAACTTTCCCTATGTATACATAATATTTTCCCACATTAATATAAAGTTTTGGTTTGCTACTATTTTATTCCTTTAAAGTGGTTTTAAAATAAGATTTAATGTCAATAAATGTTATTTTGAATTGATCCAACCATCCCATTTTATGACTCTAATATAATTCTTTTAACCAGTATTACACTACAGGGTACTGAGATTTTTTTTTTTCAATTTGTCCTATTATAAACAATGTTGAGATGATCATATTCATATATCATATTTTATGGTATTGATTTATTTCCTTTGGGCAAAATTAAGGAAGATCAAAGAATTATTTGATAAGAAATCCATATTCTTACTGAGATTGCAGTGTTATCTTTCTCCAATTATAGTTGACATAGATGATTTAGCCACTCCCAGAATAACTGATTTCTATAACTACCAATTTTTTGAGCTAAAAAATGACTGTACCAGAATATAGCAGAATGTGTATAGTTATAGCATTTGATAAATTTCCAAATGTAGGTAGGTTAGGTACATAGATAGATAGATTTGTATCCTAAGCCCTCATTACCAAGATCCTGAATTTCTAAAAGAATTGTAATACACCTAATACTTGACTAACATATTTGCTAGATCAGGAAACCTCAAGCTTTAACTTTATGATTAGCAATTTAAAGTGTTATTAAAAATTCGAAGACTGCATTTAAGTGATGAAAAATTGCTTTGTCATACTGAAACTACTGACCTAATGGAGAACTATGTGTGCTGTGGCAGTGATCCATCAAAAAGAGCAAACTCATGACTTGTTTCTTGTTTTGCTCTTACCATCAACACATGTCTCTTTCTCCCCAGCACCATCAGTGACCAGAGGAAGGGGACGGAAAGAGAGAAACTCATGAACTTACAAATTTGTCCTGACACAGCCATCTGCAGGGTCTTCCCACATACACTAACATCTGCTGGGACATGGGTGGGGCTGCTCTGGAGGGAAGTGGAGGGAGGCAGTTGCTCAATCTTTACTTTCTTTGGCTGCTGGTGCTGGATCATCCTCCATAAATCACCAGCAATGGAAAAGGCTCTAGGGACCAACATGCTGTCACATTGACCCCACTGCAGGAATGTGAAATGGCATGCACGATTCACCCCATTCCAGGCTGGACTGAGTCATTCCTAGCAGCCATCCTAGGGCCACTTCCGTACAGCCCAGGTGCCTCACATGAGAAAGAAACAGCTCATGTCCTCCACTTCCTAGGGACAGGGAGTTCCGTTCCCAAACCACAATGGAGCTGGGCAGGATCCCAAATTTCTGTCTCTTAAAAAAAAAAAAAAAATCCACTTATGACCCTGACTAAAGGCTGTCCTTATTTTTTCTCCTCCACATTGGAACTCAATTTTACTAACTGGAAATGATGCTGAAGTCTTATCCTACATTTTTCTCTTATTCCAAAGTCCCAATCCCATCCAAGAATTCTCCGTAAAATGGGTTTTGAAGAGCTTCTTCAGTGAAATCACAAAAGGGGCAGATCATGAGCGAGTCTCCTGAGAATGTCTTCTATACTGATGCATCTTCATACTCCCATCAATGAACAAAGCAGAGAAGCAAGAGGCACGAATAAGGAGATAAGTTTGCTTCCAAGAAGGCAGAGTGGTGTTCGCTCAGGAACACCTGCCTTTTCTAGCCTATGATCCTCCTCTGCTATCCAAAAGAACACTCTACTTCTGCTCTGGCAGATGTGGGAAGACAAGGGGAGACCTTGTTCAATTAATCCGTGAACTCCCATTTTACTGCGTTAGCCAGCCTCGTGTGCTAGATAACTTAGGAAAGTCAGAAACACACAAATGCACATGTGTGCAAGCGCACACATGTGTTTCTGTTGTTGTCATGTTATTGGAATAACGCTAAACAAATGTGGGGGTAGTGTTTGGTGCCTGGGATGCTCTCACTTAAATAGAGGCTGTGCTGCAAATGCAACTTTTGCTTCGGAGTCCTGGGATAAACTCAAAGAAGAAATGTGAGCATATTAAATAGAGTTAAAACTAGGAGACAGTTAGAATTTCATGAGACCACTAACTAGGAGAGAATTGCCATGAATATAGAGTTGCTGTGGACAGACCAAAGAAGCAGCTGGCTCTATGTGTGGCCCAAATTAGGGGACAAGTGGAGAAATAGTTCAAGACAGAGGTGCTGACGTGTGTCAAGCTGCTGCTTCTCAAGTCTCAATTTTCACTGTTCCCTACTGTGAGTAACGCCTGGGTTGTATGAACTGCTCTAACAAACAGACAAGAGACACGCATGGAGGTTGTGCAATATCGTTTTTGTTTTTTTTTTAATACTCAAAAACAATTTATTAAGCATCTACTTTAAGTCTGTCTTCAGCTTTATTTTTTTTTAATTTCAGATTAATATGAGGGTACAAATGACTAGTTTACATTATTTGCATTTATTAAGTAAAGTTCAAGTTGTAGTTGAGCCCTTCACTCAAGGAATGTGCTATATACCCTTACTTTGCACATTCTCCTTAGTAAAGTGTCACAAGAATGGGAAAACAAGTATCCGATGTACACAATACTACTATGAAACTAACAGATAAACAACATGCCTACACAAGAGAAAAACACAGTTGGTTTATTTCTTGCAACCTCACACAACTAACCAGGTAAACGGTATGGTGCGGCATCCAGGCTGGCAGAGGCTCTACTGTCTTCAACATCTGGCTTCTGGGTTCAGTATCATCTTCACTCCAGCTGGCTAGGTAGGAAGACACGTGGGAGGTTTTTAATGAGTCTGGCCTGAAACGGCACATGTCACTCCCTTTCAAATTTTATTGACCAACACTCATTACAGAAGGAATTGGGAAAGAGGTTTCAGCTAAAGACCCAGAAAGGAAAGGACGTGTGTTTTGCTGAGCAGACTCCATCACTAGGTTATTCTTTTAATAAAGAGCCTCCCACACAATGGTGACTAATGGAGAGAAGAGATGGAATAGTAACACTGATTGTTCACAGCGTACTCAGTACTGTTGTGTGCTATGCATGTATAAACTGATTCAATCCTCACCAACCCCTGATATGTGTAATGTGATCATTCCACATCCATGCAGGTGAAGCAACAGAGACCCAGAAAAATTAAGCAGTTTTTTCAATACTTCATAGTTAGCAAGTGGCAGTACCCAAATATCTAATGAGCACCTTCTGACCTTACTGAGAATTGCAACCACTTCCATTGGACCAGATATCAGTGCATTAATTTCTCAAATACAATGTCAAATATCCCACTTTTTTTTTACTTTAATAATAAAAAATTATCAAACACCCCAACTAAAGAAAAACACTCACACAGCTGTGAGTCACTGATATACCAAGGTTATGAAACCTTACTCAGTTGTTTGTATATGCTGCCAACATAAATGCATGGTGGAAGTTCATGAACTATCAGACCTTATAATGCATAGCTGTGCCATTTTTGCTACACGTATGAGAAAGCTGAGTTTAAATTCCTTTTCAGTTTTACCCTAACTCCCCCACAAAGGATTACATTTTTTAATACAATACCTTCTCTCCCACTTCCTTCTGCTTGCATTATACAATTCTTGTTTTTTATCCTTATTTTGATGGACTGACCCTGAGTGCTCTTTATAGACTGGTTCAAAATGTTTCCAGAAGAAACTGGTTAAGAGAGTGAGGAGTAAATACTTGAGGCTTGAGATTAGATGGCCCTTAAGAACTTAACCAAATGATATTCCATAAATCTTGAGAGATCTTGGCAATATGGTCTCTCTAACTTAAGGTCCCTCACCTATCTGCCTGCCCTCTCCATGCTTTTCAAATATAGGGACATCCAACAGAGTTGTTGGGGGGTTAAATAATTCAGTAGAGAAACATGTAAATGACTCAGTGGAAGTGGAAAGTTTTCCTCTTTGTGCTAGCAATATTCCTTTCTCTTCCCATTCATGAGATTGTCTTATAGTTTTTTAAATTACTGTTTTTAATTTTAATATGAATCTAGATTCATATACCACTGTGAGAAATTACACAGAAAGATCCCCTGTACTCTTTACCTAGTCTCTCCCAATAACAACAAATTGTGAAAATACGTTGAAATTTCACAACCAAGACATTGAAGTTGACATTGACATAGTCAAATACAGAACATTTCCATCAAAACATAAATCCTTCATTGTATTATTTAGTGTTCTTCAGAAAAATATAACCAATATTTTATCAATAGATAGACAGATAGAGAAGGATAAAACAAGATTTATTATATAAACTGGTTCATACTACTATGGAGGTTGAGAAGTCCCACAATCTGCCATCTTCAAGCTGTAAAAGTAGGGTAGCTGGTGATGCTATTCAGTTTGATGACAAAGGCCAGAGAATGGAGGGAACTGGTAGTGTAAGTCCCAGAGTCCAAAGGCCAGAGAACCAAGAGGTCCAATATCCAAGGGCAAGAGGAAACAGATGTGCTCAGCTGAAGAGGAGAAAGAGAATTCCCCCCTCCTCTGTCTTGCTATTCTATAGGGACCCTCAACAAACTGGCTGTGGCCACCCACACTGGTGAAGTGGATCTGCTTCACTCAGTCTGCAGGCGTCCTCAAACTTTTTAAACAGGGGGCCAATTCACTGTCCCTCAGACCGTTGGAGGGCCAGACTATGGGTTAAAAAACAAACAAACAAAAAAAAAAAAAACTATGAACAAATTTCTATGCACAATGCATATATCTTGTTTTGAAGTAAAAAAACAAAATGGGAACAAATACAATTGCACCACCTCATGTGGCCCACGGGCCACAGTTTGAGGACCCCTGGTACTATTTCAAATGCTAATCTCTTCTGGAAAAACCCTTCCAGATACTCTCAGAAATAACATTTTACCAGCTATCTAGACATCCCTTAACTTGGGAAACTTGACAAAATAATTAACCATCACTCTCCTGTTGCCGTTTTATAGCCAAACTCCCTTCATTGTGCTCCTTCCCCATGCTCCTCAGCCCCCAGCAACCAGCCACCTGCTCTCCATCCTATGCATGCGTCATTTCAGGAGTACTCTCAATGGAGTTACAAGGCATACAACCTATTGGAATTGGCTTCTTAATTTCTTAAGTCTCAAATACATAAGCCAATAAATAAATAAATAAATAAATAAATAAATAAAAACATGGAAATCTGGTATCATTATTCTTCGGGTCATGACATCCCTAGCTGGTGTCATTTAAAGCCTTCCTATGTTTGTTTTATATGTAATGTCCAGTTGTAATTTTTAGTTGTACTTACTGGAAAAAATAAGAAAAACATATCTACTCTGATTTCTTGGAAGGATCTTGCCATACTTAAAATATGGATTAGTATCTTCTATAAAAGCAGTAGAGGCTTAATATATTATCATTTTTAACTACTTCACTAATATGCGCCCCATCAAGATATAATAAAGATGAAAATATGTTTTTTAACATAATGAGACACCATATGTCTCCAAAGTTCCACAGAATTCCAAATATATAAACAGCCTATTTGTGCTCCATTTGTTTCAACTTTAAAATTTCTACTTAAGTGAAGCTTTGGTAGGATACTTAATTTACTTGGAAGGAAACTCTCTTTTGTAGTAAAAAATGTGCTAATTCAGTGAATTCACAACACAGTGGATAGAAATATTTACTTGCAAAATTTCTTTCACTGAATGTGAAGACTGCCCCCTATTCTGTCACATACTAATGAGTGTCTCTTTTAGGCAACCCTCTGTAATTAGATAATAGCTACAAGCTGCCAAACTAAAATTAACTTAATAAAAGATATTTACTTCTAACTTTGCTTCCTCTGCCTTAATTTAAAACCACATGTAAAGTTAAGAGGTACCTTTTTTTAGACAAGCACATTAAGGCAACAATTAAAATGTTTACAGTCCAGTCATTGAAAATGTACAATCACTTAAGAAATGCACCAAATTTTAAGATAATACACAACAAAGGATAAAAAGAAAAATATAAACAGTCATTAATAATATGGTCAGAGAAGACAACCTCCAAAGCAATGTGAGGCACATAGAACTATTCATGATAAAAATAAGAAGCACATATTTGGGAATTAATTTTATTTAATTGGAAACCATAATCTTTTTTATTCTGAAATTCTATATTTCAACTTTTTCTTATTTAAAATTAAAATCAATTTAGAAGTTCAGCTGAACACCCTTCCCCACCTAAGTACCATTTTCCCCTCGTGTTCAATAGACAATATGTACCTAGCTATGTTAATATACTCTGAGAATCTATAAAATACATTTGAAATTTCAATCATTAGCCCTACTTTTGACAGTAGTCAAAAATTGTTTATATATTAGTAGCTAATCAAAATTCAGGTCAGAAATCACTACAGTTAGCATACACTCTACACAAGTAATTCACTTGCACTCTTTATTTATTTAATATTTATTTACTGATCTCCTTTTACTTCCCAGGCACTGTGCCCAGTGATAAACATCAAATAACTAACAACTGTTTCCCTGAAGAATTCATGTTATAAGATGCAAATAGAAACATGTATAACATGATCTACAAGTGCAATTTTAATTTCTAAAAAATGAAACTCAATACTGCTACATTCGCTATTGTTCAAGCATTTGCTTGAATGAAATAGACAATTACAGTGTCTTTAATTCATTTTATTGTAGCCAGAAACTTATAAATAATGTCAAGTCCTTCAAGGAATAATGTAACCAAAGGTAGAATAAAGTAAAAAAATCTTAATACTGTGGCATACGCACTGTCAGATAGGTACCACAAAATACATAAACATGAGATACATATGGTATATTTTCTTGACAAAGTAATTTTACTTTAAAATCTTGAGGGTAAAGGTTATATAATTTTATCAATAGCTAATTTTAGCATTGTTTGCATTAAAACTCATAGATTGTATTAGACAGAAAATCATATGTCATGCAAGTTTAAGATTAAGGAAATGAGACAAAAAAATCTTCAGTTGTATAATAGGCAGCTTCTGTCTACTGTAGACATTTACATTTCGGTGGAAAAGTTTGGTAGGACACCTCAAAACACTGTTCACCTCAAAATTATTTTTCCCTGTTATAATTAGTTCATTAGGATTTAAACCACTGGAAAATATGGCCAAGGGTGATGTTTAATCTATAGACCAGAATCTGAGAGACTTTCATATTCCTCCCTAATTCTTCCACCCAATCTTAAGGGACAGGGCACACAAATACCTATGGTGCCTGTAAGTGCTGTGAGAGGATGATTTGATGAATAGTTACCACCATGTGCATTATCAAACCTGCTCTGGATTATCAAACCTGCTCTAGATTATCAAACCTGCTTTAGATTTTTACCAGAAATTTCATCATGGTAAATTAAATAAAAATATTTAGAAATGTGTCTTCCTCCTGTATATGATCTGTTTTGCTCATTTTGCTACTGATTTATTTAAAAAGTTCTAGATTGCATCATTGGACATTTTCCATAGCTGTCAAGGTCTATTTCTTTGCAATGCACATTTTGCAAATTTCAGTAGTGTAAGTAAGGAGTAAAGTCAGTGCTACAAATCCTATGAATCTGTATGTTTAAAGAAATATACATATATTAACTAAAATGTGCAAGAAGATGGAATATAGAAGAGAAACAGGAAATTAGAAATCTATATGTTACTATCACCATAAAGCTGGTTATAAAGAGAAAAGAAATATAGCAGAAACTACGTATTATAAATTACCAATTAGGAACATACGAATTAGGGATAATAATAAACCATCTGTTAAGGCTTGGTGCTCGTAGCACAGTGGTTACAGCACCAGCCTTAACACTGGCGGTTGGCTTCTAAGCCACTGGTGGTTGGCTTCTAAGACAATTTTTTGCAGGGGAAAGTAAGGGTGGTAGGAAAAAAGAGAAGAAAGAAAGAAAGAAAAGAGAATAGAAGAGAAAAGAAAAGACAGAAAATCTTCTCTTACTATACACTTTGGCTAAATTAAGCCCCTTAAAGCCCCTTAAAACCTCATAAACCTGCCTAAAGTTAAGGGCTTTAACCTCAAACTCTTAGGCTTAAGTGATCCTCTTGCCTCAGCATCCCAGTAGCTGGGACTACAGGTGCCCATCACAAAGCCTGGCTATTTTTTTTGTTGCAGTTGTCCCCGGCTAGGTTCAAACCTGCCAGCCTCAGTGAGCCAAAACTGAGGCACTAATAATGTATGATGTCACAGCACTCTACCGAGAACAAAATAGTAAGACACTGTCTCAAAAAAAAAAAACACATTTGTTAAAATGTATCTGTGGCTGAGTTTCAGGGCATAAAACTTTGAAGAATATAACTTCCCTCAAATTATAGATTTTTAAAAGTGCATCAGCAGAGTGAGAGCAAGATAGATGGCAACCGAGTAATAGCTTCCCTGCCACTAGGCACTGTGAGTCAGGGGAGATAAGACTCCAGGCATCTCTGGCTGGTGGGATCTGCCTATAATCATCCCTTTGAGGATACAGGGAGTCAACGAAAGACTTCTGGACCCCAGAAGGACAAAAACAGTGGAAAACTGGCAAGTGGTCGCGTGTGTCAGATCGGTATAATCCCGCCGACAGCTGTAAGTACAGCAGCAGCAAGACTGCAAACCGGAAAGGCCTTACCTGTGAACTGTTTTGGTGTTTTTGGAGTTGGCACTCAGTTGAACTGCCTTGGGGAGAGCTTGAGCAGGAGTGTGAAGAACTTTGGGCATTGTCTAGGACCCCAGACTGAGCCGTTGAGCTGGACGGAGCTAATAGTGTTTGGCTGTGGGCTGCAGAGAGACATTGTGAGAGAACTGCCCCCCGGCAAGCTCTGCCCTCAGTGTCACAGACCAAGGATCGGGAGGGAGCTAGTAACCTAGTGACTGAGCAACCGACAGGCAGGGACTGAGCTGCCTTAAAGCCTTAACCCTCAGGGGCAGAGGGAGACCAGTTTGGGCACACTGGGTAAGTGGATAGCCACTTCAGCAGTGATCCCAGCGACAAGCACTTTCCTGGGAAAGCTTCTGCTTAGCCAAGTTTAGAAGTTTAAAGTGGCTTTTAAGGGGGCTGAAGAGAGATTTAGGGTCTCCACCCTGTGGGGTTTGAGAAATCAGTAGAGGCCTCCTGTCATATCAGCGTTGTGATTAACATCTCATACTCTGAAAGACCACCTGTTGCCCAGACAATATTCAACAAGATATATATACTGCTTTGTTTTTGGTTATTTTTTGTTTGTTTGTGGTTTATTTTGGTGTTGTTGTTGTTGTTTTTAATTTCAACCTTTTCCATACGGATTTTTTATTTTCTTTTTTTTTTCTTTCTTTTTATTCCTCCATTTTTCTAGTTTAAATACAATTTCTCATTGCTGCCCTTTTCAATAATTAGAACTTCATTTTTGCTAGTGTTTCTACCCCTATTATTTGGTTTTTCACCCAATTTTATCCCATAAAGTTTTCTGTTTGCTTGTTTTGGTTTGATTTATAGCATTTTTATCTTTTCTCTCTACTTGGTGGAGGTGGGGTACTGTGTCCAATCAGGTTAGCAAAGAGCTGTTGACCTCAAGAGAACCGCCCAACTGGGCATCACCAGAGGTTGTTTTTTTTTTTTTTTTTAAGGTTGTGTCAAACTACCTTACTGTACACCTATATTGCTCTCTCTCCTTCTTTCTGTGCCTCTCTTCTTTTTATCAATATTCCCTTTTACCCACCACCTCTACGTTCTCTATTTTCTTTCTCTCTCTCTTTCTTTCTTTCTTTCTTTCTTCTTTGTTTTATCCCTTCTTGCTCTTGAACCTTCTCATCCTTCTGGTCCTGTACCAAAAGGACTCATCGAAACCTTAGTCCACAGTCATGGGAACTTAAAGAGCAAGAGGAAGTGAATGGAAAATTAGGGCAAGGAAACAGACAAAAGAAATCAGACATGAGGAAGAATCAGCAGAAAACTCCTGGCAACATGAAGAACCAGTCCAGAGCAACCCCTCCAAGGGACCATGAGGTAGCTACTACAGAGGATTCCACCTATAAAGAAATGTTAGGAATGACAGAAAGGGAATTTAGAATACACATGATGAAAACAATGAAAGAAATGATGGAAACAATGAAGGAAACTGCTAATAAAGTG
>CAUYPK010071327.1:0-13744 GCA_963574355.1 Loris lydekkerianus | reverse complement strand
AAAAGATTTAATCTTCTAACTTTATCCACAATTTATTTATTATTATTATTTTTTTTTTTTTTTTAGTCTCTTGTATCCCCTTCCTCAAGGTATAAACCTCACTGATACCTCTGGGTGTCAAAAGCCTATCATCTCTAATTGTCTGTGATCCCCAAATACCTCTCTTTCCTTTCTTTGTTCCCTCTCCCTTCATCAAACTCACATTGCTTTGAAAGTATTAGATATGGGAACTTTTTTTAAATGAGGAAATCAAAAGTAAAAAAAAAAAAAAATGAATGGTCTGATTTAATTCTGGGAAAGATGTAAGCAAATAATATCAACATTAATATATACAAAATTCCAAGTAAATTGGAAAATCATTTTTGAGGAATAGGAAGTTAGCTGTTTTTTAAATCATGCTATCGAGGTTGGGCAAGGTGGCTTATGCCTATAATTCTTCCTAGAACTTTGGAAGACTAAAGGGAAAGAATTGCTTGAGGTCAAGAGTTCAAGACTAGCCCAAGAAAAGAGTGAGACACTGACTCTACATGTGTGTAGACTCAGCTACTTGGGTGGCTGAGGCAGGAGGATCACTTGAGCCCAGGAGTTTGAGGTTGCTGTGAGTTGTGAGGACGCCACTGTTGCACCCACACTGTCTCAAAAAATAAAAAAAAAAAAAAAGAATCAATTACATGAGGAAAATATAAAGAATGTTAGCAAACTAATCTCAATAAAGGAGGAAGGTAGAGTCGAATTTATTTAAATGCTTAATTTTTTTCAAGTACATACAAAGCTCTCTGTGGAGTGAAAGCTGTTGGGAAGAGGAAGGTGGAGTGGAAATCTTTTATTTCTTCCCTCTCATTGTTGGTTTAGCCTGGATATATCCATTGTTCATCCCATTTTTGCTGTTGGGATAAGCTTCTGCCTTTTACTAAATAATATGGATATGTAAATTTAAATATGAGCTGAACTTAAATGAATAAATTTGGGCAGATAGCAAAACCATTCAAATTAGCAATAACGTCTTGAAAATTTAGTTGAGCATTTAGTAAATATATACATTTTATATTTTAAATAGACATTTATGTATATTTAATATTCAGGGTGACCTTTATAACATTTACCCTATACAGATTGAGCAATAACCAACAGGCACTGGGTAAAGTTGAACGGGTGCCTCCCAGGTGAATGCACACCCCTTGTGTAGTTATTCTGGTTTCTACTTACTGAATACATTTGCAAAATTTTGTGTCTATTCACAAAATTATTTATAGCTATTTATACTTAATTTCTAAATTAACTAATTTTAAATTTCTATATGATACCTAAATTGCCTTCTAACTTGGAATTCTTTCCACCATTTGCAAACATGGCTAACATTTCTTTTGAAATATTTCTAGAAGTAGGCTAAGTCAACTTATAACTCTTTTGAATTGGCAAATTAAGAAATAATTATTTTAAAAATTATAATAAAAATGACTCTGAAGTTATTAACATTATTTTTTGGTTTAATTTTTTTTAGTATTATTTGATAAGGTTATAAAATTATCTTAACCCTACAAATAGATAAACCTCCAAGCTAATTGTGCTGGCTCTGTTAAATTTAATGCAGGTCTTTTCATTCAAATACCAGGGGAGCTCAAACAAGAACATAAAAGTTAAATTCAATGGTAAAATGTTCCTTTTTCCACTTAATTTACTGATAACTTCTGAGGAGTTTGAGCGAGCTAATGGGAAGTTAAATAGGCCTAAAGAAGAAAACATGTGAGTTAAATGATTTGTCCCTAATAGACAATTTTGCATCCACGATGATGGCTGATGGCTGAACAGAGTGGTGGTTGCCAAAAGATGGGATTGTTGTGAATGTGTAAAAATAAGAAAAGAAAAAAAAAATTAAAAAAAATAAGAAAAGAATGAAATTTGTCACATTGGTTGACCCTTCCTTTCTTAAAAACAGTATTTATATCATGTAATGCTGTTTGATAGCATTTTACCCACTACAGAACATCTTCCAAAATGTTCAAATATCTCAAACCCTATCAAATGCATTATTACTAAGTTTAGATAATACTCTAAATCGTTCCTTGTGATTTCAATGATGTTAAGAGAATCTTAACCAAGAGTAGATTTGAACTCAAGAAACTGCTTTCTTTTTTCATGCCTAAAAGCTATTCTTTATCCAGTCAAGAATTTTCATGATACTAATTTCTACTTTTCTTGATAACTTCAACTTCCATTTAGCTGCTTTGGTCCCCTGAAATCTTTAACCCCCAATATCATCCATGAGTACTTCTTACAAACTGTTGGCAATGTGGTTATTTTGACCTCTTTCCATAATATGAAGCCAATAAATCAGCAATGTTCTTAATTGCATTTAGAATGGTGCATATTTTCCAAACATTTTTCAATTACTCCTAATCTATGAGCAGAATCACTGTGTGTGGTAGATATGTTCTGACGAAATGTATTTCTTAAATAATAAGACTTAAAAATCAAAATCAGTTCTTGATCCATAGGCCGCAAAATGCACGTTGTAATAGTGGGTATGAAACGTTAATCTCCATTTATATTTTCACCAGAGCTCTTGGATCAAAGATCAGTAATATTTTAAGAGGTATCTTAATTTTTGAATATTAGATCTCAATAGTGGGTGTAAAATATGCAAAAAGGCAACCTATAATCAGATGCACTATCATCCAGGCTTTGTTTTTCCATTTAAAGGGCACAAGATTTAGTACTGAAATGGTAAATGAGTATTGGCTCCAACTTAAAGTCATCAGTTGCATTGGTTAGTGACCATCTTGTTATGTAACTTGTACCACTTCCTCCCACAATCCTATGTTTAAAATAAATCTCTGTTGTCTTTTTTTTCCTTATGTTTTTAGTTAATTCATCAAGTAAATATGGAAATATTTATTACTTTCATACTTAAGATGTCTAAGGCAAGGAGAACAGGCCTGTCAAGCAAGTCCATGTTGAGTGAGAAAACAAGGGCAAGAAGCTGGTTTAGGATTCTATTGTCATTGGGGCAGGGCCAAGATCAACATTTCCCTCCATAGACAAGAGCTTGTGTGGTTTGAATCTCACTCTAGTCACAAGGAAGTGACTATCCAATGTTCTTACCAGATTGTTCAGATGTAGGGCAAAAAGGAAGTGGAGGAGTGAGGCTGAAAATCTGTCAGCAGTCATACAGCAAAAAATGGATTACAGACTACTTATTACAGTTATTTTAGGGAGGTTAGAGCAACTACTCTGAACCTAAGGATGGATGATACAATTAAGTTAGGTTTCCAATATGGAAACCATTTGGCTGCCAATTACTATGTTTTTCTGCTTTCACCTAAAAGCTAAAGGGATGTGACTGTAAGACTTATGTACAGGCTAGGACATTTCCTTGGGACAAAAAATGATAGGATGGTTGCCCAAGAAGCTACAGAATGGTAGCCACTTAATGGAGACATTTGCCTGTTGAGGCAATTCACCCAAATTGCGTTTCACTGAAATTAAACCAGATGCTCGGGTCCTAACTCTATCTTCCTCTCCTCAAAGCAAAGAATCAGACATATTTTAAAATGAGGTCATCTGCAAAGCTGAGTTCACATGAAAAACATTAACAAGTAGGTGATGTATAATAATAGTACAGGCAATTTTTATGTGAGAATACGTAACATAGACAGAAGAGAAAGAAAACTGTTGGATTCCTACTTCAAAATATAATGTCTGCACTGCATAACCGTGGGTTTTACCTCAATGGATTCAACTACTTAGGGATAGAAAATATATAGCATAAGAAATATTTACATAATATTTACATTTTAAGGTATTATAAGTAATCCAGAGACTTACATTATATGGGAGAATGTACATAGATTATATAGAAATTCTAAGCCATTTTATATGAAGGACTTGAACATTATGAGTTTTGATGGGAAACCTGAAACAATCTCCTGTGTACCAAGAGACAACTATATATATCCAATTTCTCCCTAAGTCAACTGTATTTAATCTACATTCCCACTAGCAATTGCTCAGGATTCCCACATTTTCCTCCACACTTGTTATTATCTGTCTTAAAATTTTATCAATCTGATGAGCAAAATTGTTTTATTTTAATTATATTTAATCTGTTTATTTAGCAAATAGTTGCTCCATACATTTACTGGCCATTGATTTCATTTCCATGCAATGTCATTAATTTCCCTTTCCAGTTTTCTGATAGTTTAGTTGATATTTTCCTTATAATTTCTTGCAATTCTTGAACAGATTATACTTTAAATATCATGTTTGTTACAGTATTACTAATATCAATTTTTATCCTGATTTTTAAATCAATTCAAACTTTTTTTGTATCAAAGTTATTCTCTCCACCTCTTTATGTTTTCTGTACCTTTTTGTATAAACCCTCCTTACTATAAACAGTAAAATTTCTCTATATTTTCTTTGAATTATTTTAAAATTATGCTTCACATTTATGTTCTTAAGCTATACAGAATACACTGAGGTACTGTATTTTCTAATATTTTTGGTACAGTAATAAAATATCATTTCCTTCATATTTTCTTAGAAGTGAAACAGTTTTCAAAGCCTAGCCATTTCTAAAATGTTTATGATAACATGAAAGATACGAAACAATTTAATTCACAAACTAAACATTTCTAAAATTTGTAGCCTAAAGACCAAGGTACTAAACTTTGGCTTATAGAATTCATCAGGATTAAAACAAAGAAAAAAAAAAAAAAAAAACACTCTTTGAAGGAAGACATTGACACTATTACTATGCATTTTAAAAATACATAGTAATTGGTTAACTGAATTGCTAAAATTGATACAAAATGCTACAGTTCATTTATTATTATGTTTAGCAACTCATCTATGGTGGGTAATACTTTTGTCCTACGTACCCTCAACAAAATTTACTTACCTGGGAGGTAAGATAATGTACCTTAGATGCATTAATTTACATGACTTAAGTAATTTTACACATTTAATTAAATTAGCTACCATGAAGTAGAGATAATGTAATTCGTTCCATAAGCAAAGAAAGTGTTTTTTTCACTGTGTGTTTCATTTCCGTGTGTTTCATTTCCTTATGTTTCAAATGAATTTTCACATTGTCTTTACAGCTAGCTGCTCTAAGTGGCCTTGATTTGGGTATCTCCACCCCAGTAACTCAGCAACTGCATTTCAAAGTGAGGTGGGCAGGGGATAGACAGAAACCTGGGCAGATTCAATAAGATTTTCTAATTGAAGCTTTATAATTTTTTTTGTACTTATGCATTTCATTTGAATTTCTTTCCCAGAAACAGGCGAGTCTCCTTACAGCCACAAGATAACTACAAAGCTTTATACCACCTGTTTGTCCAGTGAAGACAAGATAATCAACCCCCCACCACAGATCACTCTCAGGACCTTGGAGCAGCCTATTCCCCATGTTCCACCTGTGCATAAAGCTGATAGAATGAGCAATAGTAACCCTTTAGCAGCTCATTATGCTACTAAAATACCCACTGTGTTAGGGTCTTATCTGCTGTTTTTTGATCATGAGATGTATGTATATGTAACAGCATGATGTCTTTCTGCCACGCAGTCCATTCCAAGCATGTAATCACAGCCACCGCTCTCATGTATTCATCACTAATTTCACCTCCACAAATCTCCTGACCCTGTTGATCAGAGAGGCTGATTTGAGGCAGTCCATACTTTTTCCTACTTCCCAGCTGACCGTCTTCTGCAATAATCCTGGACAGTCGTCATTGTCTTCAGTAATTGGCGCTCTGTGCAGCCAGCCACAGAGAACCACTCTACCTCATTCTCCGTGGGTTTGTTAACAATGTTATCCTGGATGATCCAGGCCACCTCCATCAAACAGAACACGTTTCCTTGCTGAGTTCAAGGTTAGAGAGATGTGACACTAAAGACAAGTGTAAGACATAGAATGTTGCAGACATTAAAGATGGAGGAAGGAGGCTGCCACCAAAACTGAAGATGAATTCCAGAAACTGGGAGAGGCAAGAAAATCGATTATTTTTGGAACCTTTAGGAAGGTAATGAATTCCTGCCAACATATTGATTTTAGCCCATAGAGACCTGTGTTTGACTTCTAATATACAGAACTACATGTAAGATTAAAAATTTCTGTTGTTATATACCATAAGCGTCTCGTAGATTTTTACATAAACTATAAAAAAAAGTTAATATAAAATGCAAGGAGAAACAGTTAGAAACAGGGAGAGAGGGAAGAAAGAACTCAATTCTACTTTTTCTCAGTGAAATGGAATATAATCCTAAAGTTAACTTTCGTACATGGATTTTATAATGCTCTTGCAACTTTAACTTCTTCTCCAAAGAAAAGAAAAAGAAAGTACATAAGCAGGATATTCTAAATTATTTCCTTGAGCTTTTAAGATAAATGAAAATAAATGTCATGGGAATATGCAGTGCTGCCCTGATAAACAAAGTAAAGTGACACAAAGCACGTGGGTATTATTTCCACCGGCAGGTGAAGATATAATCTTGAATATTTTCAACCCATTATCATCAATCATCCTATCAATATATCAAGGTATGTTATCTGGTTGCCTTATACAAAATGGTAGGAAAATTGAATGTATAACAAAATTTGAGGAAGTGTCCTGGGTGAGAGTGGTTGTATTTGTTAACTAAATAGAATATGACAACTACAAAATCACACATTAATTATAAACTTCAACAGACATAACTTCATTTCATTTATATACAAAATAATATGTCAGTTCATTTTCTATTTCACAATAATGTGGCTAGATATGAAATGAAATATTATTTTTCTAGAAAGTAACATAAGAATTAATAGCAATCAGTACCATAATATGTTTATTAAAATGCACATGTATGAAAACAAATTAATCTGCAAAAAAAATGGTGTACAGTGATCTATTTGAAGTATGGGTGCATATATTTCTATGAAATTTTGGAGGTTAATATGATTTATTTAAAGTATTTAATATCAATAAACAATGTCTGCTGAATAAAAATTGTGTAAATTTAGACATGGATGGCTTTTTCCTGTGCGGTGTATTTTTGTTAGAACTTTATTTCCTAGAAAATATTTTTTGACTCCTATAATAAATATTACATATTCACACAGTAGATAAATAAAATATAAAATTGACTACAGGCATTACAATAATTTTTCATCAACAGGTAAAACATACATTTTACAGTTTAAGTAAATGAAATGTTTCTAATGGAGATTATACTGTTCAAAATAACAAATTTTGTGGCAAGAGCTGGAAAAATATGTCTTAAATTTAAATAAGCCAGAGGGATTTGTTTTGGGTATATACATTTTACATAGCTTTCATCTGATTTTACTTAGAATTCTGTTTTAGCTTAGTGTGTGGTTCACAAATCTTTATTTAATTAAACAATCAGATGTGGCTTATTGGGATCAATAAACATTAATGTTACCTCACTTCAATAATAATCAAAGATAGAACAGAATGATTTTTTAAATCCATTTTGTACTTCAAAAACTCTTTAAATTATGAATTATCAATGTATAATACAACATAGGTATGAAATATCATAGTATACATTCTTATATAATAATTCTAAGGTATTTATGATGATTTATTTTATTTTTAATATAATTACTTGAATATAAATCTCATGACTGGTTATCCTTATTAAATTATAAAATACTTTTTTTTTTCATTTTATTTTGATGATTAATTTTTATGACTCAATAAAGATATATATCTCTGAAATTTTATTCCTGGAGATTTTCTTATCCATAGTTTTTGGATGATTAACATAGAGTTAAATATAGCATACAGGAGTATTTTCCTACAGATCTCATTTGTTCATTCTTTAGGTCTTATTGTTAATTGGAATAAACCGCATTAAGTGTAGAGTATCAGTTTAAACTGAATTCATAGTTTCATTGAGAAAAAGTAAATGTAGGAAGTAAAATTAGTGAGCATTGTTCTTCTGTGTGTTATTTGATCATTACAAATTATCACAGTATGAATAATAAACATTAATTTCACAAAATCAATATAAATTAATGTAATATGGAATCATTTTCTTAGTTTACTGGGTAAAAAGTAAGTCTTTAAAACATATATAGAATAATTAAAATGCCTGAGCTCCTTATGAAGAAAGAGAATGAATTGGTTTTATTACAATATTTTTGTGCTAAGAATTATGATTAGGCTAGATTTTATAGTATGGAGAATTTTTCCTGAAAATTATATTGTATAATTTGTGTTATATTAACATTACACACTACAAAAAAAAAAAAAAAAAAAAAAATGCTTAAGAGAAGTAATCCAAAACAAAGAAAAAACAATGAAACAATGAAAAACAGCTGACATAAGATAATCTGGAGTTTTTATAGTCATAAAATACTTTGTGGAAACAAAAATTAAATTCTTCACTCATGAAGAAGCTTCTTTTCAAAGCATACTCTGCTACCTCTAGTTTTATTCACTCTTTCATTTAACTTATTTGCAACAATTACAAAAGATGTTCAATGTTGATAAACAAAAACTTCTGTTCATGGAAAGAAAATATGAAATAACCTCATTCGATCAGGTAACATTCACTAATGTCAAGATTTTATCTTCTTATGTAGATCTTTCTCCCTTCCTCTCTCTGCCTCCCATTCTTTTGTGTGAGTTGTATCTTACAATATAGACCCCTATTGTTTCTATTGATTTTGATGATGTACTTAACTTTCATTGTTAATGAGTTGTATGTTACAATATAGACCCTTAACTTTCAATGTCAATAACTAAATACAAGCTGTGCAACAAATAACTCAAGATGAAGTGATTTAAATAGCAATCATTTTATTATATCTCACTGTTTTATGGTAGAGGAATTTGCACAAAGTTCAGCTAGATGATTCCTGTATTCTGTGTAGCTTCTATAGAAAGAGTTCACTTGGTCATATTCTTTTCACAATAGGCATGAAAGATTCAAACCTGTTTCCTTGATATTTCGAGGAGATGCCCAAAGGTTGGGCTCATCTGCAACCATACACCAGAATGTTTAAATAATGACTTCTCTAGCCTCCGGAGTGTCAAGGTCATTCCAGCAGGTGGCTTGGGAGTCCCAACTGTGATTGGTCAGTCAATCTGCAGGCAATTTTATTTCCAGCTGAAGAATAATACTGCAGGTGCTCTTGTGGTTCAAGGCAATTGTATGCCTGCCTACCCAGATTAACTTGTTGGAAGGGATCACCTCTCTATGAGAAAGGTATCAAATAGTTTGAGACATGGTTTTAAAATGCCATAACCATTATTTAAGCAAGTTTCTTGATTTTTGTTGTATAAATTGATTCATTGACTTTAATTTTTTGTTAGTATATTTGTTCCTCTGAAAATACCACCTTTGCTTAATTACTGTAGTTTGCATTAAGTCTTGATAACGGACAAATACCCAATAATTGTTCTTAGTATTCAGATTTATCTTAGCTATGTGAAATATGTTCGGCAATCCTCATTAATTTAATGCAGAAATGTAAAATGATATTAACAAAAATTTACATATTTTCATGACTAATTTTTCCTGGACATGAACATAAAACACACTTCAATCTACTTACCTCTCCCATAAAATCTCTTAATAATACTTGTTAGCTTCCTGTGGATAGTTCTGCCTTGTTTTGTTTGTGTACATTTTTTCTGTTGCTCTTTTTGATATTTATTTCAATATATTTTGGTTTTGATAATGGTGAAAATTCTAAAAAGATGAATAAAAGAGTGAAAAAGGAAATACATTTTCACCTAATCTCATAGGGAATGCATTTGAAGTTTCATAAACATAGTGTATCTTATAATTATTTATGAGTTTTTATATTTCTCTTAATATTTTATAGGTATTGGTATCTTTTTAATACTTAATCCTAGATCTTAGTTTCTTGAATGACATTTTGCATTTATTTACAATTTCATAGTTTAATTTATATATTCCTTAATCTAAAATTGTTATACAATAACATCCTGTACTTATGTTATTAGATTTGGCTTAATAATATTTTATTGTGGAATTTTTGCACTTATCTACATGTCTGAAATTAGTATCTAATTTCTCCTTTCATAAAAAGCTTTATTAATCCCAAAGATTTATTAGCATATTTTTAAAAACCTTGTTTGGAATAATTTGAGTAAAATTGGCTTTACCTAACCACAGTAAATCTTGTTACAAGTTATCCATGATGTGATTTAGGCAAGAGTTTCTTTGTGTGAATGTTCTAAAATCATGGATCTACCACGTGTAGTAAAATATGGAATTATTCAACTTTTTCATTTTTGATCAATATATGTTGCGCTTTTTCTAGGAAATGACTGATATTGTGGAATAAAATTTTCAAATTTAGTTGTACAAAGTTGCTGTGTATTTGCATTTTCCATTGCTCTTACCACTTGCATTCTCTCCTTAAATTTTAGTAGTATCCATAGTGCATGTTGCTATATTTCTCCCTCTTCTTCTCATTAATAATATTGATACTTTATGTATGATCTTCTCTTCATAGATGAATTCTCCAATTTATCTTCTGTTGTCTCTGTAGTGCCATATATGTGTTCATTAAAGCTCATTTTCTTCTCCCCAAGTACTACGTACGTTTTAGCTGTTATTGTTTCACTCAGTGACTGAGAATTATTTCAGATTCACATTCAAAGAATAAGGGTCTGTTCATTAACCCAAATAGTTCTGTATAATTTTTCATATAAACATAGGTTAGGTTTATGTAGTTTGAATATCCCACCTTCCCCAAATGAGAGTGCACCCAGGACTTTGTTATCTTGCTTAGATGGGGAAGAGAGACAATTGGAGTTACAAGCTGTAACAGTCAACCATCAGAAAACTGAGTCATATTCCTTAGCGCAATTTTGTAGAAACATAGTTATCTCTTGTTCCTCTAGTCATGTGATAGTCTCCATAATCATGAAACTAGTTACATAACACTAATCAATTTTGTTCTCTAGTCTTTAATACCTTCCAGTTCAGTCTACACCATCATTTCTTTACCAAAGATATGTGTGTATATGTGTGTGTGTGTTTGGTTTGTACTCATGCTGTTTCTCATGGGTAGCAACCAAATTGAATTTCTATGTTAATTTTCTAAATTAACAGTGTTTATCCAACATCTGAGCATTATTACATCTCTTCCAAGTCTTTACTCTTCCAGAAAATCTGACTATATCCTCTTAATGAGATTAAATACTCATTCTTTTGAACTGCCAGAAAATGAAAGCTGTAACTGCTATCATTTTAATTTGGTAAATATCTCACATTCCTTCTAAGATCTAGATTATAAACTGCATGACAAACTTAAGGCATTTAACCATTTTATAGCACTGATCATATGATTTAAATATAGTGAACTGTAAAATTTTTGAGTCTTGTAGAAATAAGAATATAGCAATCATTTTTTGCATTTGGAAGAACAAAAGAAAATATCTGTAAAATAAACTGTATTTAAATCTGCTTTGAAAACTCACTACACTAAAACTATTTCCAATTCCTCCTGAGCATAGGAATATATTTGATTTAACTTTAATTCCCTACTTAAATACATCCAATATGGCCCTCACTCCTGCCACTCTAACACAAATGTACAAAACGTTAGCATTTCCTTCTAAAAGAGCAAAATTGAGATAGGAGCATATTGTGATTTCCCATTATTAAATAATACTATGTATTCGCCCTTGAGCTTTGACTAGTAGTTTGAGCAAATACCACTTTATGTGGCTATAAAAGCTAATTATACTCACAAGACCTTGGTAGGTATTAAATATTAAATTCTTAATTTAATTCTAGATAGGAACTTACAGTTTTAAGAAACTGAGAAGCAATCAGAGTTAAGATTTAAGTTACAGTGAATATGAACATTTGCTTTGGACTTTTTTTTTTTTTTTTTGGAAAAAATATTTAAATTGCCAAAGGGAAGTATAGACTACAGAAAAAAAAAAAAAAATGGATGTATGATGTCACGAAAGTTTGGAAAATGTCATTTTAAAAAGATATTATTTTAAATATAAAGAATTATTTGCTTAAAATATAAATTTTAAAAGAATCTATCAGCTTAAAACACAAATTTTAAAATATCAAGGATTTTAAATCCTTATTTGGAATCCTAGAAAGGACCATGGCATATTGC
This sequence comes from Loris lydekkerianus, assembly GCA_963574355.1. Classification (NCBI taxonomy): domain Eukaryota; kingdom Metazoa; phylum Chordata; class Mammalia; order Primates; family Lorisidae; genus Loris; species Loris lydekkerianus. The sequence goes on along the minus strand of CAUYPK010071327.1, from coordinate 1,614 downwards.
TTTCAGCAAGGTTTGTTCCACACATTTTTGGAACAAAAGGAAATTGGCATCCCTAATTTATATGAGCAATTGTGATTCTTAGGAAAATTTTCTTCAGGAAATTATTGTGCTTATGCTTGGAATATGAGGTCTTATATATTAATATATGTAACTTTATAGAAATATGAATATATTAATTAGATCCACTGTAATAATTGTTTTTGCTTTATATATATGTGTGTGTTGTATACACACAAACAGCATTCATTTATATATTCATTATAATTTGGAAGGTAAAACTTAGAAGTTTTGAAGCCCCAGATATATGTTTCAAAGTCTAATTAATGACATCATTAATCAACAGCAGTCATAATTTTGAAGAAAAAAATCCCACAGACACTTACTATCTTGGGCGGTTGAAGCAACAGAAATTTATTTTTTTGTACTTTTAAATGTCAGAAGTTAAAAAGAAACATGTCAGCAGGGGAATACTCCTATTGTAGGCTCGGGGTGGGGGCGCTGGGATCCTTTTTGCCCTTTCTAGCTTCAGGTGGTTACCAGGAGCCCTTGCTATTCTCTGATAGAGTTATAAAGATGTGTACTGACTTATAGAGACCTATAGATCGATAGGTTTATAGAAGCATCACTTCAGCACCTGTCTCCATTGTGATATGCATTCTCTCTGTGCACTCGTGTGTGTTCAGACATGGCATTGTCCTGTGTGTGTCTGTGTATGCTCCTCACCTTTTTAAAACACGTTTAAATTCAAAGATCATAATTACATATACTGATGCGGTATAATACATTACGTTGATATATGTATACATTGTAGAAACAAACTGAGTTAATTAACTTATTCATTATCTCTATCTACTTAATTTTCTTTTTGTGGTGAAAATAATTAAAATCTACACTTTTAACAATTTTAAATGGTTTTTAGTAATACCATGCTGAGCAATAGATCATTAGTATTTATTTATCCTGTTAAAATGAAACTTTGGACCTTGTACCACCATCCCTTCTCTCCCTAGCTACAAACCTCCTCACCCAGCCTCTGATATTGCCGTTTTACTTTCGTCTCTCTAGACTTCATGTATTAGTAAGATTAGTACAGCAACACAATTGGAGAGAAGTTGGGAGAGTCCAGAGTAAATTGCATTCTAGATTTTGAAATGAAGTATGTGTAAAAAAAATACCATAGAACCATTTAAACTAAGTTTATTTTTTGTTTTTTTTTTTTGTTTTTTTTTTTAATTATTTTTTATTTTTATTTTTATTTATTTATTTATTTTTTACTTTTATTTATTTATTTATTTATTTTTTTATTGTGGAGAAGGGGCAGGGAAAGAAGGCCGGGAAAGAGGTGAGTGACAGGGTCGGGCCAGTGGCATGGTACCACATTGGCTGTATCTAGGTAGAGGCAGTTTCAGGCAGGGCCTTGCTGAGTCGTTGCTACACGGAAGTAGCTCGATGGATCTACTTCTAGTCAGGCTCGGGAAGTTGCACTAAGCCTCAGGCACATGGCAGGGCCCAACAATTCCCTCTTGTTTTTTGTATGGCGGAAAAACATAGCCCCTGTCTTAGGTTGCCTGCTCTTGCAGTTTCAGTCTTACCCGTCATGGGGATACAAACATC
>CAUYPK010071323.1:0-10981 GCA_963574355.1 Loris lydekkerianus | reverse complement strand
AGATGATAGATAGAATGATGATAGATAGATAGAAGAGATGGGTGGATGGAGTATAGATGGATAGATAGATGGAAGAGATGGATGGATGGATGGGTAGATGGAAGAGATAAGTAGATTGATGGATAGATGGATAGATAGATAAATAGAATAGATGGATGGAAGGATGGATGGATAGATAGATAGATAGATAGATAGATAGATAGATAGATGAGATGGATGGATGGATGGATGGATGGATGGATGGATGGATGGACGGACAGACAGATAGATAGATACATACATACATATGTACATACATACATAGATATATTAGATACATAGATGGAAGAGATAGATGGATGAATGGATAGATAGATGAAACAGATGATAAATGATGATAGATAGAAGAGAAGGATGCATGGTTGTATAGATGGACAGATAGGTGGATGGAAAGATAGATAAATAGAATAGATGGATGGATGGATAAATAGAATAGATGGATGGATAGATAAATAGAATAGATGGATGGATAGATAGATGGAAGAGATGGACGGATAGATAGATAGATGGAAGAGATGGATGGATGGATAGATAGATAGATAGATTAGATAGATAGATAAATACAAAAGATAGATATATGGATGGAAGGGATAGATGGATGGATGGATGGATAGATAGATAGATAGATAGATAGATAGATAGATAGATAGATATTCCAGGAAGTATCTTACATTATTATGGAGTCCAAGACATCCCATATTTTGCTTTCTGCAAAACCAGGAAAGCGTATGATACAATTCAGTACAAGCTGAAGGCCTGAGAAACAGGAATAGTGATGTCTTATCTCAGGAGAAGACGAATTCCCCACCTCAAGAAGTTAGAGTAAACTCCTTCTTCCTCAGCTTTTTTCTTCCATCTGGGCACTGAATAGGTGGCTTGATGGCGGCTGATGTTGTTAAGGGTGATTTGCTTAGTGTACTGATTCAAACACTTTACTCTTCTGGAAAGCAATATAGATAATAATGATGACGATGACGATGATGATGATGATGATGATGTTCTACCAACTCCCTGTGCATCCCTTACTCCAGTCTAGTTAGACGGATAAAATTATCCATCACACCAGGTAACAAAACTAAATAAATAGAAGACATATTTGGGGGCAGGTTCAGACAGAGTTCTGCAAGGCACTGGGAACACTCTGTTGTTCCAGAATAACGGGGTCAGGAGATGGGGCGATACTTGCTATAGTGCAGAATCAGACTGAATGTCCAGAAGTATAAGTTTCTGGGGGTTTTTGTATTATAAGATCATAACTGTGGACATTAATGCATTTATAGGGTACAATGTGCTGATTTTATATACAATTTGGAACGTTTACATCAAACTGGTTAACACAGCCTTCACCTCACTTATTTAATGGTTGTGTTTAGACATTTATATTCTACTATGAATATATTGGATATGTACCCTTGCAATGTGCACAGCAGGCAAGGTCCCACCAAGTACCTTTTTTTATTGTACTAAATTAAACCCAATTGCAATCCGGGGGGGACGGGGGACATAGATCACATGCAGAGAAATAATAATTAGACTGATAACCTGATACACATCAGTAACACAAAGAATCCATACATCCCTAGCAATGAGAGTGGTTGCCTGTCAAGTCAGAATTTCAGAATCTCTAAGGAATATATTTCAAATTCCACATTAACAAGCACACATTTAAACTGACAAGGCTTGGGATAATTTGTTTATGATGGTGGCTTAATAAAAGATTTCTGAGAGAATATATCTCAGCAGTACAATATGTATACTCTGAAAGAAGCTATGGGGTCCCAAAATACAAATGTCTGTAAAAGACACAGATGCATGTGTAAATGTAATAAACTTAGTGTCAGCTGATGTTGATACCTTGTATGAAACTATAGGAAAGAGTAGAATTTAAGACATGGATGTAGAATCGAGATACCATGTTTCTCACACCAGTTGAGTTTGCAAATATTTTGTTATCCGGTTGTCATTTTTGTAGACAGCTTCTGCCCTAAAATGTCTTCCTCATAACTGCGGATTAGGATTGAATGCTTGGATAACTATGTGTCCCAGATGTCCGGGCCATTTGGGGTCTATCCTGGTTGTCGCAGTGTATAATATTGTCTCCTTCTCTGCCTCCAACGTCTTGCGTGTATAGGAAGTTATAAACTCATTGTGTAGAAACCATTCTGTGCAAGCTGCTGGATTAACTTTCCAATTCCAAAAAAATATGGTTGGAATAAGATACCTTCCCCCTTTAATTGGGACATACTGAAAACTCTCTCTTTTTTTCTTTTTTCTTGAGACAGAGTTTCACTACGTCACCCTTGGTAGAGTGCTGTGGTAGCACAGCTCACAGCAACCTCAAACTCTTGGGGTTTCTCTTATCTCAGCCTCCCACGTAGCTGGGACTACAGGAGCCCACCACAATGTCTGGCTATTTTTTTTTTTTTATAATTGCCATTGTTGTTTTAGCAGGCCAGGGCTGAGTTTGAACTCACCAGCCCTGGAGTATGTGGCCGGTGCCCTAAACCCTGAGCTACAGGCACCAAGCCTGAAAACTCTTATCTTTTCAAAATTAATTGTCCATGCAGACTATAATTCATTCCTCTATTGTTTAGAGGTAAAACAAAACAACATACGTGTTCACGTGTAGTATGTGACCTCCACCACTCTCAGTACTGAATTAAAAAAACAAACAAGCAAACAAACAGTTGGAGGCCCGGAGTAGTTGCTCACATTTGTAATCCTAGCATTTTGTGGGAAAAAAATCACTTGAAACCAACCTGAGCAAGAACCCCATCTCTAAAAATAGCCAGGCATTGTGTTAGCTCCCATAGTGCCAGCTACTAGGGAGGCTGAGGCAAGAGGATCACTTGAGCCCAAGAGTTTGAGGTTGCTGTGAGTTGTGAGGTCACGGCACTCTACCCAGGGTGACAGAGTGAGACTTTGGGTCCAAAAAAAAAAAAAAACCAGAGTTAAGAAACAGTCTACAAGAGATGAGATGGCATGTAGCAAAGATCTTTATTTAGGGGTTTGAATTTATATCTTTCTAGTCACATACACACTTAATCTATTATCTATTAGTTTTACCATTACCTCAATTTACCTATCTGAAATCAACTAAAAAGGAAATATCCTCTTACCACATCAACACAATCACTTTTGCAGTAAACATCTTGTAAACACTGACTAATCTCTGGGCAGGTGTGTAAACAAAATCATAAAGAAGAAAGTAGCCACAGGGGAACAGAGCTAATGGAAGAATATCTTCAAGCCTTCACTCAGTTTACTCAGTATGAAGTAATGACTGTGTCTGCTCCTCAGGGCAGAGCACCTATAGTCCTCTGACAATACGTTGTTATCATACATCAACCCTCTGGCCTGTATCTCTGAGGAAGGGTGGCATGCCCTTTGATCTCAGGCTTCACGGGGTGCACAGCTTCAGAGAAATGGCTTAAGGAATTTGCAACTCTAAAGAAGCCAACTCTGTGTGTAACCCAGGGGGGGTCCAAGTCCCTTAAGCCTCTGGAAGAAAAGCAAGTCATTTTAAACTCACAGTGAATTTACTTTGTGTGCTTGATGTAGGATATGTTTATTTCTAAATATTATCCTACAACTACTATTTATTTTCTCCTCTGAAGTCATAGCTTATTTTTAAAACCAGGGAAACAGAAATAAAATACAATTTTTTTGTTGCAAAATCTAAAGCAGCAACATCACTCCCCTCTTTTTAAAATGCTGAATTAGTTTATTTTATACACATAAGCTCTGAACATTGTAAATTCATTTTGATAATGCGTCCAAATTTGCTTAAAATTTATTTGATGATATATTCCATTTCAAATAATACATAGTTTTTCTGTAACTTACAACTCTTTTTTTTTTCTTAGACTTCTATTTTTATTTATTTATTTATTTTTGTTTTTTTTTTAACCTGGACTTGTTTTCAGCAAAAAAATGTATTTGAGGTTCGGCACTTGTAGCTCAGCAGCGAGGGGGCCAGCCACATTCATCTGAGCTGGTAGGTTCAAATCCAGGACAGGCTTGCCAAACAACAATGCTAATTACAACCAAAAAAAAAAAAAAAAAAACATAGGCAGGTGTTGTGGCAGGTGCCTGCAGTCCCAGCTACTTGGAAGACTGAGGCAAGAGAATCACTTAAGCCCAAGACTTTGAGGCTGCTGTGAGCTGTGATGCTCCAGCACTCTACTGAGGGCACATAGTGAGACTCTGTTTCAAAAAAGAAAAAAAAAGTATTTGATATAATGCTTTGTTACACTCGTATCTTTAGCAGAAAAAGTAACATTTATTCAAGACAGATTCTATAGTATACAAAGTAGCATTTATTTCATTGAGTGAATAATCCTTATCACATTTTAAGTTGAAGCACCACATTTCTCATACCCTGAGAAGTTTTACTTTTCTCCATATTAAAACCACATCACATAAAAATCCATGCAAAAATACAAATTATATTCTAAAAGTCTAACAAAACTGCCTAAGAATTTCTCCTTTCACATTACATGGCAAAGAAAACAATTTCTTAATTTTGCAGAGATGTGAAAAAAAGTGTGTGCTTATCTTATAAACTAAGATGAGTTATTTGACTCCAAAAAAATCTAATGTTTTAACATAAATCTAATCATTTGTTGGCGATAACAAACAAGACGTTTGGAAAGCACCTTTAATTTTCAGAAGATCTCTCTTGTCATTTTTTGCAATAAATTTAGTGGTTAGAGCTGACAGACACCAAATTTCCTCTATGCCTCTAGAGGGCTAAAAGTTATAGTGAGTTGTTTTTTTTTTTTCAAATTAAAGTTTTCTAGGAAATGAAACAAGGTTACCAAGATTCTACTGGGTCTAAAAAGGAGGATATGGGGCGGAGCCTGTGGCTCAAAGTGGGGCGGAGCCTGTGGCTCAAAGCCGTAGGGCGTTGGCCCCATATGCTGGAGGTGGCAGGTTCAAACCCAGCCCTGAGCAAAAACTGCAAAATAATAATAATTATAATAATACATAAAAATTTTAAAAAGGGAGCTATGCTACCATACATAATATGACATGAAGTTTGTCTTATTTTTGCTAAACTGTATAGATAATAAAATAATGATTATGTATAATATAGCTATTAATATAGTTGTATAAATTATATAAATATACAATTATATAATAAAGTAATAAGATAATTGTAATATAAATAATAGTAATACTGTATTTTATTAGATACATAATGTATACCAGATTCTGTTCTATGTATTGTATGTGAATTAGCCCCTTTGATCCTCCCTACAAATGTCTGTGGTGAAGAGAAGTATAGTCCCAATTTCCAGATAGTCAAAACATATACAAAGAGAGAAAGACAGAAGAAATTCTGGGGGGGTTACAAACCTGTATCAGGTGCAGAGATTTGACACAGCTGAATTTCTTTCCACAGTTAGTAAACAGTGGCTATGTTATGTTATGTTATCTGTCAAAAAATGCACGTAATTGTCATTTTTCTTTTGACCGAAAAGCAAAATCCTGGTAGTGAGATTGTGGGATTAGCAGACTGTATTGATTGAATTGCTGAAACGGTAGCAGTCTCAGGCCAGCCATTCTAATATTATCTCATATCACTGACTCGTTTCTCACTTTATTATTAATCCCCTAAAATTCCACGGCCGTCAATGTACCTTTCATTGTCTTTAACACAACAGAAGAGTATATTCTCCTGGCAACTGTGAAAACAGCAATGATCACAGAAACAATTCAGTTTGCACCGTTCTCCTGAGATTTAATGGTGCCATTTGTGTGAGGTGTGGTCTTCCCAAGTTATTTCCCAATACATTTTTGGTTTAATAGTTTGACTTCACCTGTTTGTTGTAGCCGTAGCTCAGGTAGCGAAAGCACATGGCTTTTAATTTTGTAATTTGTAGTAGAAACGCACACATGTGAGTTATCAACATTATTTGGATTACGATATTTAAATACAAATTTGCACAAATAATGAACCAATGTCATTTGTGTTGGAAACGAATAAGCAGGCCTGGAGTTGTTATTGTTGTTATTTGGATTTGGAAATGATATCAATTGGAAATTACAGATTGTTAATTTAAAATTTTAAATTCACATTATAATTGAATAAATATACTCGTGTTATTTATAACCAGTGTGATGAGTGCAGCCAAGGGTCTTACAGGGATATTTGACTTGGAATATAAATTAAAATTTCAAGCAAGTGTACATCCGTGTTCTTTAGAATTTTATGTAATTACACACATCAGGAAGTGCTTGTTATCAAATTACTTTGAATTTTAAAATTGTTATTGGAAATGGAACTGTTAAGTAAAGCAGAAATTTGAGGTGAAAAAAGGCATCAGTGCATTTTGGTTGTTGGTTTTCTCTTTTTTTTACTTTAGGGAATTTGAGCAAATGAATGTTGCATATTTATTTATAATTTTTCTAGTTAATATTATGTTTTTAGAAAATTTGTTTTATAAAAATTGATTATTAAGTGCTTCATTATTATTTTGAATTTGATCTAACATGTAAAAAGTCACTACAGTTAATGTTTTGAGACCTCTAATGTCGTATATTTACAATTTGAGTCAGTAATTATGATGCTGCCTGGAATTAGAGCAATTTGAATAATGGAATTAAAATGTGAATATGAACTAAATAAGTTCACCAGTGTTAATTGGAGTCTTAACATAAAATCTTCAGCTGTGTGTGTGGGTCTGATTTGTTTACACTTTGGAACTTAAATGTGATTTCAGTTATTAAGTCCCTCTTAGTTTGCCATAAAACATACTTGCTTATTCCCATCTGTCCTAATGGGAATATCAGTGTTCTTTAAAATTTAAAGAAATAAATGCAGCAAAAGCAATTATTCGTTGCATTTTTTAATCTGAATCGAGATGTTGGTTAATAAGTCAATGAACCTGATTTGGAATTGTAAATTATAATATATCATTGCTACTTAACATGTGTATGAGTTTGTTACTTAACATTTGAACCTGTATTGGTTATAATGACACCTGTATTTGGTTTAAAGAGAATTAGAGCATGGAATTAGAATTTGCAGTATTAAATCCATCGGTGTCCTTTGGTATTTGACAACAGGTCACCAACGACTGTTATTTTAGTTTTGAATAATGGTATGTTGGTAAACTTGCAAGCTCATCATTTCAACACTGTTATCTGGAATTCTTACTAATAAATGCACCAGTGTTGTTTTCAGATCTATTTAGATTTTGGAGCTTCATTTTAAAAAAAGATCTCCGGCGTCACTTGTTACCTGAAGGAATATCTACACCCGTGATTGTTACATGAGAAATTTAAACACTGGAAATGCATATTGAATAAGCACATAGCCCTATATGCCAGCGTCATTATATTTTGAATTAAGTTAGTAAGTGAAACAGTGTGTGTTAAATGTTTCAGATTTTGGAATGTTAATGAGAATTTGAATGAATAATTACACCAGTGTTATTTGAAATTGGAAGTTATGACAGTCGTAACATTTACAACTCCATATAACACTGTTGTATTTATTTTATATTCTGATTCTAATTATTCTTTCTGTCTTAATTTATCCGTAACAAATACTAGTGTGTACTTATGAGTTACAGTTGCAAATACTACTTATGGTTATATTAGTTCCAGTATAAATCCAAATTCTGAAGTAAATATCATAATACTATGTTCTGGCACTGTTATGAGTTCTAATTACAAATAATATTGGTGTGACTGTTCATTCAAATTTCCATTAGGATTCCAAAATCTAAAATTGCTAACACATACTGCTGCAGTGATCAGCTCAATTCAAGATAACTCTGATTTATAGAGATACTCATATTCAATTTCCGCTTCTAGTCTTTTAATAATAGCAGCTGACATTTGAACTTGGTGCTATTTGGAGTCTGAAATTTGAATTGGAAATCAAAATAATAAATGCTATTAAATTAGCCCTACGTTGCTTGGGCAATAAAAACACAATGTGAATTATATTCATCACTCTGGCGACACGGCTGTGAATACTACACCCACTGCTGCTGCTCTCGTGACCAGGGATATATAATGTGACTTGAGTCCTGTCCAGTTATTTGATGAGACACATTTTTATTCTCATCTGAGTTTCAAGATTTTTTTTTTTTTTTTTTTTTGCAGAATAATTGCATACTTTCCTAAATTTTAACTTTAGAATGGGAGGCTAACATTCTCAATGAGCATGTTTTTAGAAGTCTTTTATAATTATGAGTTAGACTGTGATAACCAGGACCACTTTCAATAAATTCAATATTTTCCAGGGAGGAGAGAAAGAGTTGCATACGTAATCATCCTCACCAGGGAATATCAAATTGTTTATTGATATGAAAACCCTAAAAATAATGGACATCTAAAGAATATTATATTCTGCTTATTATGTGGACTATAGACAAATGGGAATAGCACTTAATAATTAATCAGAAACACTAAATTGTGCAGGGTACATAATAGGTTGACTTACACACAGTTTGAACAACAGCTACTAAAACGAATATTCAAGATACTGTACTGGGGAAATGACCTGAAATCTGTCTTGCATATAAAACTAATAATATATGCCCCCCAAATTCTAATAAATAGGTCAGTTTGGAATAAGGTACCCCTCAAGATCCAAAGTTTTGTTCACTATATAGCTGGACGAGTCTTACTTATCTCAAACTTTAAAAGCTGAAAATGCATTCAGATGAGTAACTTGAAGTTTTCACCTACCACCAAGCACCAAATTTACTTCACATTAATTTCTGGATTTCTGGAATAATAATAAAAAAACAACCCACAGTTACTCTAAAAATAGATTTTAAAAGGACAGGGATATTTCTGTTTCAAAGTTCTCTCCTTTGGAAAAGCAAGTTATTTGGGGGTCGATAAATTTCTTCAATATGTTTTAAAAAATCAGCAGAGACAGACTTGGTCACGTCATAAGAAGCAAATTATAAATTCACGATCAGGCTAATGACTCTTGTGATTGCAAATCACATTGACATTGAAGTCTCTTCTCATGCTGAGAACCCGTAGTGCTCCGAGGAAATGAAATATGAATAAAATAAAGTGCGACTGAGTCATTTTCTCTAGAAAATAATAATGCTGTTAGAATACAAGAATCAGTAAATGTGAGGAAGGGTCTGTGTTCAAAATTAAATACACACAATCTCCCATGTTCTCCCTGCTTTTATTCTTTGTGGTGTATTTCGTCGTAATTGATTATTTTACTTATTTCATAAGCGTCTAACTCAGACCAGAATGGTTTCTCTCCTTTGCGATGTGTATATAAAGTTTGTAAAACAAGCTTCAAGGGCAGGCTAAATAATTCTGACAAGGGCACTGGGCGAGAAAGAGCTCGGGAAGAAAGAAGAGGAGATTATGACAGCGGAAAGTAAGTCAATTTTCTCCTTCAGATGGTTGCAATTATTTGCAAAAATTAGATTTACTCGCTATCTGTGAGACTCAGCCAACAGAGATGCGTTCATTTTCTTCTTTTACTGAATAAAAGTATTATTTCTAGAAATAGAACTCTTCATTTTTAAAAGGTTTAGAGGCATTTATGGTACATTTTTTGAACATGTGTTTCTAAAATTTTGTATCTCTTCATTATATTATCACAACAGAAAGGGGAATGACACCTGAGGTTTGGGTAAGAAAAAGTTTGCCAAAAGCTAACAAATAATCAAAATTATCTTCCAAATTTTAATCAGTCACACCACTTCTACTGATTTGGAAAAATTGAGAGTTTTTTTTTCCCCCTTTAATCTCTTTTTTCTTCTTTTGGATTAGAACTGAGTAAGGTTTGCTTATTGGTTGTTTCAAGTTTTGTCCGTTTTAATGTCATGTGTTTTTGTAGCTCCATATCTCAATAAATATTCATTCTACTGTGTCGTGGTATATACTGATTGATGGAGAATTTTGTACTCTATACATTGATGCTGTTCATTTTTTTTCTACTTTTAATTTTTTTTATTCTTTTCAGCCTATTACTATATGATGTCATTAAGTGATTTTCGGGCAATTTTTCTCTACGAATTCAAATTGAACCAAAGCGCGGCCGAAACAGCCCGAAAAATTAAACAGGCATTTGGCAATGATAGTGTTAATGAACGCACTGTTCAACGTTGGTTTGCGAAATTTCATTCTGGAAATTTTAGCCTCGAAGATGAGCCCCGAAGTGGTGGATCTAGAGTAATCCAGGATAAGGATTTGAGGACCCTGGTGGAGACTGACCCATCACAAACGGTGCGTGGGATGGCGGAAGAACTGGGTGTCAGCTCCCATGCAGTTTTTGATGGTTTAAAACATATCGGAAAGGTCAAAAAGCTCGAAAAGTGGGTGCCCCATGATTTAAACGATCGGCAGAAATTGTCACGTTTTGAGGTTTGTTCTTCATTGCTTTTGCGCAACCAAAACGATCCTTCTTTGGATCGGATGATCACGTGTGATGAGGAGTGGATTCTCTACGACAATAGGAAACGTTTAGGACAGTGGTTGGACACCGATGAGCCACCCAGGCACTTCCCAAAGGCGAAACCCCACCAAAAAGAGATCATGGCTACTGTATGGTGGTCAGCGGCTGGTGTGATTCACTACAACTTTCTGCAACCAGGCCAAACCATCACAGCAGAGTCCTATTGTGAGGAAATTGATGAAATGTACTGAAAACTGCGTCAGCGGCAGCCAGCACTGGTCAACAGAAGAGGTCCGATCCTGCTCTACGACAACGCCCGGCCGCACGTCTCACAAATCACCGTCCGAAAATTAAAGGAATTGAGCGTTGAAGTTCTGCCCCACCCACCATACTCCCCAGACCTCTTGCCAACCGACTACCATCTTTTCAAGCACTTCGATAACTTTCTCACCGGTAGAACCTTTACCAATCAGGACCTAGCAAAAACGGCCTTCGTTGACTTCATCGAATCCCGAGCACCCAATTTTTATGCTGACGGAATTAATC
>CAUYPK010071321.1:0-50712 GCA_963574355.1 Loris lydekkerianus | reverse complement strand
CATGTTTGTTGGCCTGCACCAGGCAAAATAGAAACAAAATTAAATCCCAAGGAACCCTAATTTTTTTTTTATTATTTTTCTTCTTTCTTTCTTTATTTTTTTCCTTTATTTCTTTCTTTCTTTTTTTTTTTTTTTTTTTTTTTTTTTTTAAAAAAAATAAAAAATAAATAAACATTTTATAAATCTTTTGAAAAAAAAAAAAAAAAAAAACAAAAATCAAGAAAAAAACAAAGGAAAACAATTAAGAAACAAAGAATAACAAGAAGAAAAAAAAAATTAGGGTTCCTTGGGATTGAATTGAGTATCTATTGTGCCTGGTGCAGGCCTACCTACATGAGCATAGAGCTTTCTGTCTGGTGGAAAAGAGTTTAGAACTTGTGATTCTCCATTGGGTGTCTCAGAAGGTAGACTACGGGTTAGACATGGTCTTCTCATATATTATTGCTGTCTTGTGAAATCAGCTGACTAATATCACTGACAAAGTGGTAGAGTGAGGCTTTTCATTCAGGGCTGCCTTTAAATCCAAACCACAATCACCTCACATAGCTTTCCCCTCACTCTTTCCTTCTATAGGAACTTAGATAACATCTTTGTACTGAATGAGCCATTTAAAAATTATGGAGACTTTGTATCTTTTGATTTACCCAGTTGGGGTTGAAGAACTTTCTCCTTAGTAAACTATCTGAAGAATGGAAAAAACAAGCATCTCATGTACTCAATACTAATTTGAAACTAGTAGAAAGTAGTAGATGAACAACCGCAGGCCCATGTGACAAGGAAAATAATTAAATTCAAGAAAGGAGGAGGACTGGAGGAAGGAGTTCAGTAAGCTCCCATCTAATAGATACATTGTAGGGCTATATAGTACACCTCCTTAGTGAAGGACTCAAAACACAAGATGGACTTTTTCTAACAAACATAAACAGTGCAAACTAATATTATATACCCTTATATTAATCTGGGGGAAAAAAGGCCTGTGCATTTGTATTCAAGGACCAAAAATAAGTCAGAAGCTCCTTTATTTGAAGAACCAGAAATAAAGAAATGCCTCCAAAGGAAAAAATATCTGTAAAGCTAAAAAACAAAACAACAACATAAGAAAAACCCCAAAAGTAACACAAGAAAAAACAAAAAACCCCCCCCAAAAACAGAAAAGCAGTGTGAATATCAGAGGTTATGGAGAACTAACACACTGAGAATATAGAGACAGGTATCAAGCTAATAGATCCTGTGATGCATCAAATTTTCTGATTTATAGCAGGAAATAGATCATCCATTGAACTAGAAATAACCTATCAAGGAGATTCCACATTTGCAAAACACTGTTACCTGACACTCTAAAGTGTAGATTAATTTCTTGTCATACTCACAATGTACATGTCATGAAGTTTCAATCTGACCACTAGGGGATTCTGTGGTCTGTAAAGTGACTCTGCTGAGCCAGAGCCTCAGCTCTCAGCAAATAGCAGGATATCAGGAGTTAGGGATGCAAGATGGCTTCTAGTAACTGTTGGTGAAGCCAGAAAACACCTCTAATATTAAGGAACTGTTCACAACAAATGGAATTTAAATCATTGGATTTTACTAATTGTCATGCCTAATTGGATTATTCTAGAAATCTGGAGAGAAGAGGCTTGGAGATAATAAGCAGAGGCAGACCATAACCCAGACTGTCCCCGTTAAATAGTTCTGCATTCTCTTTGACCCATCAGAAAACATGAAGATGGCTATGTTCGTGTATGGTTGTTATATTTTAAAAGAGATGGCTTACAAACTGGGTTTAGAGGAAGACAAGCACCATGTTGATAAGAATCAGAAACTTTGCCTGTGATGAGTCATTGAAAGATGTTAAAAAAAAAAAAATAGCTATTCAGCTATTTAAAAAATGGATACTTTACATCTTTTACATTTACCTGAATGGAGTTGAAAGACATTCTTCTTAGTAAAGTATTGCAAGAATGGAAAAATAAATATCCAATATACTCCATACTGATATGGAAGCAACATAAAAACAATACATACTCATATCAACCGTAAAACACAAATACAGTCTAATATGGGGATAGAGGGAGATAGGAGAGAGTAGGGGGAAGGACAATTGGCAAAAGGAGGGAGGGCATGAGGTGGGATCTCAATGTACACATAGTGAGGGTGCATAACATGATTCCTGGGTGAAGGGCTCTTTTACAACAGAAACTTTACCTTGGAAGTGAGAACAGTGTAACCTGAAACTTCGTACTCTCATATTAATTTGTAATAAAAAATAAAACAAACAAACAAGACACACAAAACCACACCTGTGAAGGCACAGACACCTAGCAACAGGAGAAATCAGAGACGGTCAACTCCCTCAAGGGATTACAATAGAGCTACAGCTGGAAATACCACCCATAAAGAAGGTGTTGAAGTGACAGAAATTTGAATGCCAAATAGTTTGAATGTAATGGAAAAAAATTCCAAAAATTTTGAAAAAAAATTTCAAAAACTGTCTCAAGAAATCAATTAAACTAAAGACAAAGTCACCAAGGACCTAGACACAATCAGGAAGTATATAACAGAGCTTAAAGAAATGAAAGATGGTACTCAAGGTACTTCAAAACACAGTAGACAGTTTCACCAATAGAGTAGAACATGGGGAAGAAAGAATCTCAGAACTTAAATATAAGACATTTGAACTAACCCAAGCATTTGAAGTGAGAAAAAAGAAAAGAGCAAAAGCAGAGCAATCTCTTGGAGAGATATTGGACTACACAAAGCATACATAAAAATCATTGGTATCCCAAAGAAGAAAAAGAGAGGGTTTTTTTTGTTTGTTTTTGTTTGCAGTTTTTGGCTGGGGCTGGCTTTGAACCCACCACCTCCAGATATGGGGCTGGCGCCCTACTCCTTTGAGTCACAGGTGCTGCCAAGAAGAGAGTCTTAAAAGCATGGAAGCTCTACTTCAAGATATCATTGTGGAGAATTTCACAAGCATTGCTAGAGACCTAAAAATATAGATACTAGATAGTTACAGATTTCCAGAATGAATCAATTGAAATAAAGCAGCTTCACAACACAGTATTGCTAACTGGGCAAGAGTCAAAATGAAAGAGAAAATGCTACATGCATCTGGGCATTAGCAACCTCTTACCTTCAAGGGGAAAAACATTAGGGTGACAGTGGACTTTTCAGAAGAGACTTTACAAGCCCCAAAAGCATGGTCACCTGTTTTCAATCTCCTTTAGAAAAACAACTTTAAGCCCTGTATCCTGCTAAACTAAGTTTCATATTCAATATAGAAATCAAATCTTTTACTGACATTTAAACATTGAGGAAATTAGCCAATATGAGACCAACTCTGCAGGAAGCACTCAGACTCATATTATATGCAGACCATCAAAACTGACCATCAGCAAAATAAAGACACCCAGAAATTAAATGTCAAAACCTTTATTCCACAATAGCCCAAGTTTAAAATCTAGGCAACAGACCTCCACAAAACAAGATGACTAGAACATCATGATAATTAACAATCCTCTCAATAAATGTGAATGGCTTACATTCTCCACTGAAGAAGCACAAGCTGGCTGACTGGATAAAAAGGCACAAGTCACTTATATTTTGTCTTTACGACACCCATCTAACCTCCAAGGACAAAACAAGACTCAGGGTGGAGGGTTAGAAATCAATATTTTAGGCAAATGGAAATCAGAAAAGAACAGGAGTCACTATTGTTTGCAGATAAATTAGACTTCAAAGCAACAAAAGTAAAGAAAGACAAATGTGAACACCACCAACTTGTCAAGGGAACAATACAACAAGAAGACATTTCAATCTTAAATATCTATGAACCCAACTTAAATGCTCCCAGATATATAAAATGAACTCAACTCTAATAAATATTTTCTCCCCACACAAAGTCATGGAAACTAAACAACCTTATGATGATTGATAACTGGGTCAAGGAGGAGATAAAGAAGGAAATCATCAGATTCATCAAACAAAATAAAGAAGACAAAAGCTATTAAAACCTGTGGGATACTGCAAAGACAGTCTTTGAAGGGAAATTTATCCCATTAAATGCCCACATCCAAAAAATAGAAAGAGCTCAAATCAGCAAACTAATAAATCATCTCAAGGAACTAGAAGGGGAAGAGCAAACCTAACAGAAGAAAAGAAATAATAAAAATTAGATCAGAAATAAACAATATAAAGAACAATGGGACCATTCAGATAATTAGCAAAACAAGAAGTTGGTTACCTGAAAAGATGAATAAAATTGATAAACCTTTGGCCAGATTAACTAGAAACAGGAAAGTAAGATCTCAAATAACTTCAATCAGAAATGATAAGGGGACGGCATCTGTGGTTCAAAGGAGTAGGATGTAAGCCCCATATGCTGGAGGTGGTGGGTTCAAACCCAGCCTTGGCCAAAAAAAAAAAAAAAAAAAAAAGGAAAAAGAAATGAAAAGGGGGAAATAACAACATATATAACAGAGATACAACAGATCATCATTGATTACTACAAAAACTCTATGCCCAAAATTTCAAAATGGGGAGGAAAAGGACTAATAACTGAAATTGGATTACATTTCCAATTTTAACCAGAAAGAATTAGAACTCTTCAATAGACCAATAAAAAGCACTAACATTTTAACAACAATAAAAAAAAAACTTTCAACAACAACAACAATGACAACAACAACAACAACAACAAAAAACAAACCATGGACAAGACATTTTCATACCAGAATTCTACCAAACCTTCAAAGTGGCACTGATACATACATTACAGAACCTATTCCAAAATTCAGAGAAGGAAGGGACCATCCCCAACACATTCTATAAGACAAACATCACCCTGATACCAAAATCAGGAAAGGACCCAAGAAAAAAAGAAAAATAACAGACCAGTGTCATAATAAATATCATTCCAAAATATTCACTTAAATCCTGGAAAACACAGTATAGCTACACACTAAAAAAATGTATACATAGTGATTAGTTGGGTTTTATCCCAGGGATGCAAGTTTTGTTCAACATATGTAAATCTACCAATGTAATTCACCATATAAATAGAAGCAAAAACAAAGACTAAATGATCCTGTCAATAAATGCAGAAAAAGCATTTTACAAAATTCAGCATCTTTTTCTGACAAGAACACTTAAGAAAACAGGCATAGGCAGGACATTTCTTAAATTGATACAGGTCATCTACAACAGACCTACAACCAGTATCATACTGAATGGAATAAAACTGAAAGCATTTCCACTTAGAACTGGAACCAGACAAGGATGTTCACTATCATCACTGCTATTCAAGATAGTGCTGGAAGTTCTAAATGAAATCAGGCAACAGAAGAATATCAAGGGTATTGAAATAGGTTCAGAGGAGGCCAAACTCTTGCTGTTGGCTGATGATATGATCTTATACTTAGAAAACCCCAGGGACTCAACCACAAGGCTCCTGGAAGTGATCATAGAATACAGTAATGTCTCAGGATACAAAATCAATGACCACAAATGAGTATCTTTATATACTTCAATAACAGTCAAGGTGAGAATCAAATCAAAGACACAATACTCTTCACAATAGTTTCAAAGATATTGAAATACCTTGGAATATACCTAACAAAGGATGTGAAGGATCTATACAATGAGAACTATGCAGTGAGAAAAGAAAGAGCAGAAAATATTAGCAAATAGAAGAAAGAGCATACCATGCTCATGGCTGGGAAGAATTACTATTGTTAAAATGTTCATACTTCCAAAGCAATTTATAGATTTTGTGCAATACCTATTAAAGTGCTAATGTCATACTTCAGAGAACCTGAAAATATAGTTTTCATTTCATCTGGAACCAGAAAGGAATCCAACAAACACATGAAAATATATTCATCATCGCTAATCATCAGAGAAATGCAAATCAAAACCAACATGACATAATCACCTAACCCCAGGAGCAATAATAGCCCACATCACAAAGTTCCAATGCTGCAAATGCTGGCATGAGTATGTAGAGAAGGGTACACCTACACACTGTTGGTTGGATTGCAAACTAATAAAGTCTTTTTGGGAAAAAAATATGGAGAATCTTCAAAATGCTAAAAGTTGACCTTCCATTTAATACTGAAATCCCATTACTGGGTATCTACCCAGAAGAAAACAAATTATTTTATCAGAAGGACATTTTCACAATATCGTTTATCACAGGTCAATACACAGTTGCAAAGATGTGGAAAGAACCTAAGTGCTCATCAACCCATGAATGGATAAATAAACTGTGGTATATGTAAATCATAGAATACTATTCAGTAAAATAGAAAGATGAAGAGTTTTCATCTTTTTCATTTGCTTGGAAAGATTTGGAGAACATCCTCCTAAGTACCACAACAATGGAAAAGCAAGGATTCAATGTACTCAGTATTAACATGAAAGTAGTAGATGAACAGTTACATGCCCACACAAGATTAAAACATATTTAAATTCAAGAAAGGGAGAGAAGGAGGAGGATGTGGTCAACTCTCACCTATCATGTACATTGTAGAGGTATAAGACACACCTCCTAGATAAAGGGCTCAACTGCAACTTGGAATTTTACATAACAAATACAAATAATGTAACATAATTGTTTGTACCCTTATATTAATCTGAAAAAAAAAGTCACTAAAAGCCAACAATTAAAAAAACAAACAATATAGGCTGGTTGGAGATCAGGTCAAAACTCTCTTACTTGGGGAAGATGGTATTTGTGGTCATGTGGTTTTCTGATGTGTTAAAAATAAGTAAATAAATAAAATGGAGACTATAGTTTAGACACTCCAAGGCCAACTGCCCATAGCCATGTAACCAATATTTAAATCATTCAGATTTTCTACAAAGAAATTAGTGTATACAGCTCAGTTGTCTTAAAAATAAACATATACCAGCCAATCACAAAAATGGGTAAAATACCTCTTCAATTATCCTCTATAAATTGTGCTTTCAATTTATAGAGAATATATTAAACTGCTATAAACTAGAGATTTCATGCCATTGTTTTAATTTAAAGTTTCCCAATTCACTAACTGTTCTTTTATGATAAACTCTTAAAACTCCAACTTGATGGTTTGATTTTTGACAAATATTAAGGAACTCATTTTATTCATTGCATGTGTAATCATAAATAGAAAGTGTAAAGTAAAATAATTTTTTTAGTTTTGTATTAGTTTTTGTTAGAGGAAGAAAAGGGCATAAGAAAATTGAGCATTAGGAGTCATTAGAGGGAAAGTTGCACTAGAAACAGAAAATAATAAAGTAGTGTAACTACAGAAGTTAGAAAAGGCAGAAAGTGTCATGTATTTTATCAAACAAAACACTGACATAATCACTTGAATAGACAAAGGATAAAAAGCAGAGAAAAACTGAACATTTAGTAAGATGCATAGTGAATAAGATTCCAGAAGGCCACGTGCACAGTAAGTTATATTTTGATCTGTTCATTCTAAATTTCAGTTTTTTAAAAGCCATTTTATTTAGTAAAGTGAATTATACATGTTTTTCTTTAAACCTTACAATTATATTTTTGAAAACAGTTTTTTTGCATTCTAGAGACCTTTGGAATCTTTAAAAGAATGACAAAAGAAATTAACTTGCAAATCTTACAAATGTAATTTAGCCCAGGTGAAAGTTATTGAAGAATAATAAAGACAATAGGCGCTAAGCTTTAGGTCAGGCATCCTCAAATTCCAGCCTGCGGGCCACATGAAGCGGTGTGAATTGTATTTGTTCCCATTTTGTTTTTTACTTCAAAATAAGATATGTGCAGTGTGCATAGGAATTTGCTCATAGTTTTTTGTTTTAAACTCTAGTCCGGCCCTCCAACGGTCTGAGGGACAGTGAATTGGCCTCCTGTTGAAAAAGTTTGAGGACGCCTGCTTTAGGTTAACTAGAAGAAATTCCGCATACCTAATCCAATATTAAATGTGTCCTGTGCATCCTCTCAAGGCACCCTGAGATTTTTACTTTAAGAATGAGAAAAATTAAGATTTTTAACTTGTTCCAGGTTAGAACTAGTCAAAGTGTAGAACTGTGTGTCACTCACTCACTTAGTAATTACTGCTATTGCCTCTACCTCCCATAACAGCACTGATGACCTCCCTTTCTATGAAAAAATAATTACTCCAAGTTCCCAGAACACACATACCATCGTCTCTGACTTCTGCCCTTCTTTTCTGACTGAATGGTCCATTTGTTTTTCTTCCACACAGTTCACACATATGCAACACACACATTCCCTTGCATATACATGCTCCAGCCATCTTTTCTTGGTTTATCAGAATATAAGTATCCCTTTCTCTGGGTACCCTTTATTGATCCCCAAGAATTCAAATAAGTACCCTCTACTTATTGCACTTTATATGTGCTTGCCAATTTCTGAGATGTCATTCTAAGATCTCTGCCACTACAAAGTTTTCCTACTTTTTCTGTTTTCTTAGTTTTCTACATATCCTAAGGATAGCATTGGAATGGGGTCATTAAATCTGTTTTATAGACAGAGACTCCCTTTCCCTACTTCAAGCTTACCAGAAAATTATTGGTATCTAGCAGGGTTAAAAGTCAAGGACCAACATTTTCCATGGAACATGGGCAATAGAACCCATTCCTAAAACACATGATGTCTCAAATCTAGTCTCTCCTCTCCATTTATTTCCTCAGCAATTGCCCTCATTGACCCAGTAATAGTTCTGACACCATTTAATGTAACTGACATATAGAAGCTCTCCCTGCCCAAGTTATTCAGATTATCTCTCCTCCAACATTTCCCTTAACCAGATTATCTCCCCTCCAACATTTCCCTTAACTTTACCCAATTCATAATGAACAATGCCAATTCATACTAAACCAGAGAATGCTTCTAAACTACAAAATATTTATAGTAGTACTCTGATGAAAAGGCTGTGATGGCTATACTTTGTCTACTAAAGTTCTAATCTGGCCTGGTGGTCATAGGCCTCAATAATATAAAACCCCACGTGTTCTTGGTTTTAGGCATTTTCTCCACTATATTGTCTAAAAAATTTCACCTACTTAATATACATCACACACAAATACTATCACTTAAGATAATGGTTCTGCAGAAAATCACCAGCAAAGCTTCTTTACTATCCGGATGGCTTGGCCTCACTTTTATGATATCCTGGATCAGTTGATTTGGGGTCGAGCTCACTTATTTGTCACCTAACTCAACTTTTGTACCTTCCACACATTTTTCCTGCTTTTTCAAACTGATATCTTCCAAATTTCCAAAATAATTTATTGGTTTCTTTTTAACAATAATTGCAGTCAACCTGAAATACAGTAGAATTTCCATAGTTGACCACCTTCTACACTGACTACATCTTTAATTGACTTAATTTTCACAGATTGGATATCCACCAATGGAAGTCTGACCTTTATATGTTGACCAATTCTGCAAGTTGTATCTTGACCACTTGGGCTGTGGCACACAATGTTAATTTACTCTTTATGACTTGACAGGTTGAGTCCACTCTACACCAAGTGGTGGAAGGTGTGGGCTTTGTCACTCAGTCTTACTATTTTCTCCTCAGCATAAGTTCTTTTTTCATGTTTCATTATTACCACATGTTCAGTAAAGCCTTCCATGTTGTGGAAGATTTTTTTCAATGTAGAGGACTGGTCTTAATTGTAGCTACATCCTACAATTATGGAAAAAAATTACAATTAATTGAGACATTATGACTCAAAGAAAGAACTCAAAGATCTGAAATTAAAGGAAAAGGTTGATCTTGTACAGAGGAAAGAAGCAGCCAAAGAAAGTGCAATGTATTGGCCTTAGCAAGACCATGGTTAGCAACATCTAACAACATAAACATTAAGTACTTGGAGTGATATGGTAAGGAAAGTGGAGACCTACAGTGGAAAAGGAGGAAAACATCCCTCAGTGAATTCAATGAAGCCACATAAGCTGGTTAAATAAGGACAGTTAACACCTGAATTTCCAGGTCAGTGATCCAAGAAGTTGCTAAGATGTTCACATAGGAATTTGAGGTAGCAGATTTCCAAGCATCGCATGGTTGCCTTGAGAAATTTAAACTGTGACATGAGATCTCCCAGAAAGTCTTGTATGGTGAATCCAATGAAGTTCTAGTAGAAGTTGTTGAAAGAGTTCATCAAAAAGTTCTTAGACTTTGCCAGAGGCTTCAAAGATGACAATATCTTTAACTCTTTCAATTGGGGATGCTTTTTCAAGGAGATGCCTGACAGGAGCCTAGTCATGGGGGGTGACAAATGTAAGAGTGGAAAACTTTACAAATAATGTTTCACTATTTTGCTTTTGTCTAGTTCAATTGGAGAGAAATTAAAGCCCTAGATGATTGGTAATGTGGCAAAGCGATGTGCATTCAAGAACCTGAACCTTGAAAACCTCCCTGTCACTTGTAGATCAAACAAATGTACATGGATGCTTCATGCCCTATTGGAAGAATGGGTAAGGGGTATCAACTAAGAAATAAAGAAGAAGGAGTGGTCTATTCTACTAACAGTAGACAATTACCTTAGCTACCCATAAGTGGATCATCTTACAAACCTGACAATGAAATTTCTGCCTCCAAACATGACTGCAAGAATGTAATCTCTTGACTAATTCATCATCAAAACATTTAAAATTCACTACCCAGCCCAGCTCCTGCAGTGAATCATTACTAAAACACAAACCTGTGGTCCATCTGTGGAAGCAATTTTATTTGCTGCATCAGTTAATGGCTCTGGATGCTGTTCTCTGGATTAGTTTTGTCTGAGATAAAGTTCAGACAGAAATGATGCAGTGTTTCAACAAAGTTGGATTTGTCACAGCCCAAGAATATGATGTTTTGGCCCCATCAGACAGTTCATCTCCCATGGAAGAATTCAAAGGAGTAGATTTTGAAGGTTCTGTTACAGTAGATGATGAGGTGGCAACCTGTAATGAACATGACCCAGAAGCAGTTTTTCTAGTGATACTGACTTTCAGTACAGACCCACATAAAAGTGCATGAAGCAACTGATGAAGTGGAATAAGTAAGTGAAGGTGACACAGCAATTTCAGAAACTCCCAGAAAAAGGAGGATGTCATGCATCTGATAATGCAGTTGAAGTCATTTGCTGTGAAAAAATACCCAGGTATGCTGAATGGTGTAGACAGCATTGAGAATGGTTTCTCCCCTTATGTTTGTAATAAGAACAAGAAACAGACTAAGATTGACTCTTCTTCAGAAAGAATAATTAAACCATGTGGAACAGTAAATGTATTGATTATATATGATACTGTATGCATGAGTTTACTATGTTTTGATTATGCATGATTTCATACAATATTCTCTAATAAAATATGTACCAGAAATTAAAGTACATGCAAATAAAAGTACAGTAGGCCTTGTTCCTATTGTTGACCACCTCTAAATGTTGACCAGTTTGTTGTAACCCCTTGGGTGGTCAACTTCCAGAGGTTCTACTGTAATTGAAATTTATGAACCTTTATGTTTTACTTTTGTGTTCAACCTGTCTCTGTGATAATAGATTGAGTTGCTAGCTATAGTAATAAATAATCCCAAATCTCAGCAGCTTACATGCACAACATTTGTATTTTCCCTCACATTATATGGACTACTCTGGTTGGCTATAGCTCTGCCCCAAGTTGTCCGAGTTTTATAATTAAAACTGATGGAATACTCTTTGTCAAGAGCATTTCAAATTATCACAGCCACAGGAAAAGAGAAATTGGTGAACCATGGGTAACTCTTAACACTTCTTAAAAGTGATAGCTATCATTCCAATCATGTTTCCTTGGCCAAAGCAAGTCATCTGACCATTCCTGACTTCTTTAGGAAAGAGAAGTCATCAGGATGGACTGCTATAGTGTAATTTTCAACATTACTTAATTACTCAAATGTAATCTTCACCTGGGATGCCCCCATGCTACTTGAAATTTATTGTTCTCATGAGTTACGTGCTATCTGTCCACTTACCCTGAGTATTTTTCTATTTGACCATTATTTTTTGGTTTCTTGTTATTATTATTGCAATAGAAAAAAACTCTATTCTCAATAAATTGCAAGTTTACTGCTATCACTCAGAGCTCAGTGACACAGAACTTTATTCCCAGTCTTCTACATTTAGTATTTTCATGAAGGTATAGAGATACATACTACTCTCATATGTCACCACACCAGGCTGGAAGAGAGAGCCTTATTATTCTGATTTCTTTCCAAAAATTCTTAACTTGATTCCTCTTCTTTTTTCAGTTTGTGTATAACATTTGTTGGGGCCCTTATGTACTACCAATGGATGCCAATATAATCTCCATTTTAGGAACATATATCACTATAATTTATATATCCTTAATTAGGAGAAGAGATTTGGATATAAGGTACCTATAAGATACCTTAATGCTCTTTTTAATGCACAACTCAACACATTTCCACCTAAAATTATTATCTCTCTTTCAAAACACACTCTTCCATTCAATTTCCTATTTCAGTTTATAGCACAACTGTATTTATGGATCCTGAGGTAGAAGTTTGGGAATCACCTGAAGCACTTTCTCTCATGAACCTTTCCTTCTAACTGATAGACAAACCCTGTTAATTATAAACCCTTTCACATCAATCGCATACATTTTTCTTGATCTTCTGTGCTATTAGTTTTTTCAAAACTTTGTCATTACTCATTAAACTACTGCATTAATCTCTCAAATGGCCTGTGTATTACAAAAGATTTCCTTCCAATCTATCAGCCACACAGCATAAAAGATGGTTTCCTAAAATAGAAGAATCATTCTCCAACTTCAAAATCTTCTATAGTTTTTCAATGCTGTTTGAAGAAAAAATACACACACTATTTTAAATCAACAGACATATTCATTCCATAGACTGAGACATATTTGTTTATATATTTATTTCAAAGTTTCCTTTCAAACAGGGCAGTCAAATGCATAGTGATCCAGAATTTCTATGTCTGTATCCTTGGTAGATTATACAGAATCTACAGGTGGCTGATGGTGGCTCTGTGCTCATTGAATGGATAGGTTTCTTTCTGTTAAGTTTTACCTTGTTGGGTTGGCCCCTATGTTCTCTCCCACCAGTCATATTATTAGGCTATTTATTGCTCTCTTTCAAGCCTGGTGTGTTGACATATTAGAGTAGTATGTATTTCTATACCGTCATGAAAATACTAAATGTAGAAGGCTGGGAATAAAGTTCTGTGTCACTGAGCTCTGAGTAATAGCATTGAACTTGCAATCTATTGAGAATAGAGGTTTTTTCTATGAGTATATCAAAGAGATTTCCTTGATTGATTTAAGAGGGAATCTGAGGACAAACTATACTTGGGAAGCTACATGACACAAAGAGAAACTGGTGATAAATATTATTATAAAGGTGGTAACACCAAGTCCAGGTGAAGATATAGAGAAACAAGATCACTGAAAATAAAAAGGTACAGACATTCTGGAAAAATAATTTGATTGTTTCTTTAAAAAATAATTATACAACTTACCATACAACTCAATAATTGTACTCCTGGGCATTTATCTCGGAAAACTGAAAACTTGTGTTTACTCAAAAACTGGTAGAAATTTTATTTGTAGTCACCAAAAATTGGAAAAAATTAGTTGTCCTTCAATGAATAAATGGTTAAACTATCATAAATCTCTATGATGCAATACTGCTCAACAATAAGGAAAAGAAGCTCTTGATACACACAATAATCTGAATGAATTTGTAGAAAATTATGCTAAGTAGAAAAAAGTCATTCACAAAAGGTTAAGTACTATACAATTTTGTTTATATAACTTTCTCAAAATGACAAGCTTTAGAAAAGATGAACAGATTGTGATTTTCAAAAGTTTCAAAGGTATGGGCAGCAGAGAAGTGAGTGTGCTAAATAAGGGCTACTTGAGAGATCTTTGTGGGGTATGTTTTATAGCTTGTCTGTATCAGTGTCAATATAACATATTTGATATTGTAACATGATTTTTTAAGGGTCTAATATTAATAGAAAAATTAGTAGAGAATATGCCAGATTTTTCTGTATATGTCTTACAATTGCATGTGAATCATAATTATCTCAAAAAAGTTTAAAAACTACAAATCTAATCAAAATTATTAATACATACAAATAATTATATGAAATAGAATTAGTGTATATTGTATAACCATAATTACCATAGTTATGTAACTTCTATTCCCTTCCTTAATAAATCTCACAAAGTAGAAGAACCATTGGTCAGAATGATGTAATGGTTTTCAAGATAATTTTTTCCCATTTACAAACATTCATATATGAATGGACCACACCTATTCAAGCTATTACTTATGTGAATATTAATTGCTTTAATTGCTTTTTTTTCTGTGACAAAAGTACTACTATGAACATCTATATATTTGTATACATGTTTGCCTTTATCTCTCCACAACAATCTTGGAAATAAAAGTGCAACTTCAAGAATTACGTGATATTTGAAATTTTGAAAGCTAGTTACAAATTTTAATTGAAAACAGTAGTTAGTATCTGAGGTGACTAAGGTCAAACAAGTTCCATTGTCAAAAATGCAGTTAGGGCCCACAAATTATGCCTAGTGTATAATTTTTATGCCTGAACTAGCTATAAATCCATTTTTATTGTATGATGAAGGACTTGTCTATTTGTATTACTTATATTAGACATGGAATCTAGAAATAATGTGATTCATAGCCTGTACTTCCTGGTACATTATTTTTCTTTTTTCTTTTTATTAAGACATACACACATACATCATGAATACATTTATGCATTTGTGGGGTACAATGTGTTAATTTTTTATACAATTTGGAATGCTTACATCAAACTAATTAATATAGCTTTCACCTCATTTACTTAATTATCGTGTTCAGACATTTATGTTCTATACTTGATAGATTTGCCTTCTACCCTTGCAATATGCTCCATAGGTGTGGTCCCCCCATTTTTCCTCCCTCCCTCTAATCTCCCCCCTTCGCTGCCATTCCCTTCCTCTTCTCGCATTATTTATTTTAAAAAGCAACAAGGTGAAAATCTCTCATGATGTTAGCACATATTAAAGACAAGAGGGGGCAATTGTGAGTTATTAGCAAAATCAAGGAGGCTTTTTTTTTAAACATTTCAAAAAATTTTAATACAATCACAACTTACTGCTCTGATACAATTTGAGTTTACGCTATCATGCATAGCCACCAAAAGTCATTTTCTGTTCATATTTTAATGAATTAAATTATTTTGGATGGAAAATTATTATAGAATTATTTGATATTAATGAATCATAAATATTACAAAATATTCAAATTTTAATGGCATTTTTAATAGTGGTAGTAATCAACAATATAATATACTCTGAAAAACTAACTTGACAAAGATTAATTGTGGTTTATGGATTTTCATTCAATATGAACCTTGTTTCTTTTTTTACATGAAATTATATCAACTAAAATAAACTTATCAAAATTAGAGTAGTAAATCAAAGGGAATTGACAAAAACTGGCATGGTCACTCCTCTGAATCAAACGTGTCATTCAAAAGGTTTATGTAGTCACTGCATTTCATGGGAATAGGTGAAGGCACCCCATCATTCAAAGGTAATACTGAGGACTTGAATAGCCTTCTAATGTATTTGCTGGATAATATGTGTATATATATATATTTTTTTTTAAATATTTTATTTATTTATTTATGTATTTATTTTTTATTAAGTCATAGCTATGTACATTGATATGATCATGGGGCATCATACACTAGTTTCACAGACCAGTTGACACGTTTATATCACACTGGTTAACATAGCCTTCCTGGCAATTTCACAGTTATTGTGTTAAGACATTTGCATTCCACATTTACTAAGTTTCACATATACCATTGTAAGATGCACTGATCAGCAACTTCAATTTCATCTGTAATATGAGTTCCCCTTTTCCATGTATCCTAGTGAATTCACAGGTGCTGGGGATTTGGATGTGAATATCTTTGGGGAATCATTATCCAGTCAACCACAGCACATAATCAAACATGAGTTTTAATGGCTTGTGAGGGAGATAAAAGGCCTTTAGCCCACACAAGATAGAGATTTAGACTTGAACCCCTGAATAAATATGGAACCTTGTAGTGCAAGGATAGTACTTGGAAAAGTAAAAGTGTGGACTTGATGTCCTTGGTATATGGACATTTTTTTCTAGTAACATTTTGTATTTTGTCATGATTTCTAACAGAAAAGTTGCAAGAATAGTACAAAAAGTATTAATATTTGCTACATTTGAATTTTTGGTTTATTTATGCTAATGTATAATATTTTTCTGATGTGTGTATGAAAATGTATCATAAACATAATGCTCCTCTTCTAAAATGCTTTAATGTGTAAATAAGGACATTCTCTTATAACTGGGCTACAAATATGAAAATCTGTAAATTAATATTGTTACCATGCTCCTCTCTAAACTGCAGACCTTATTAACTTTCTACCAATTGTCCCAATAATGTCCTGAATAGAAATTCTGGATTTGGTTTTGCCTATAGTTGTGTTTCTTGATGTGGAACACTTCTTCAGTCTTTGCCAGTCATGACATTGGCATTTTTGAATCATATAGGCCTTTAGTTTGTAGCATTCCCTTAGTCTGGATTTGTCTGATGTTTCCCCCTGATTTAATTCATTTAGGGGCAGGAACAGCACAGAAGTAATGTTATCCTCATCTCAGGGCATCATATCAAGAGGCACCCCCATGATGTTCATCTGTCTTACTATTGGCAAAGCTGATTTTCATTGTATAGTTACTATTTTTCCACTTAAAATTATAAGCATTTTATGCACAGATACTCCAAGAGACTATGAAAATATACCCCATAAACTTACAACTGCTAGTTTTAGCATACACTTATTTTTTTTTTTTTTTTTTTTTTTTTTTTGAGACAGAATCTCACTCTGTTGCCTTGATTAGAGAGCTATGGTTTCATAGCTCACAGCAACCTCAAACTCCGGGGCTCAAGCTATCCTCTTACCTGAGCCTCCCAAGTAGCTGGGACTACAGGTGCCCACCACCATGCCCAGCTAGGGTTTTTTTGTTTGTTTGTTTCAAGTTTTAGTAAAGACAGGGACTTGCTCTTGTTCAGGCGGGTCTTCAACTCCTGAGCTTAAGCAATCTACCCACTCCAGCCTCCCAGAGTGTTAGGATTACAGACGTGAGCCACCGTGCCCAGCCTCACTGATAATTATCAGAATTAAATGTTGCTTTTATGGTTGCCAAATACTGATTTCCTCATTCTATTATTTCTTCTATATTTATAAGGTGAGTTTAAAAATAGGAAAAGGGTTTTCCACTTTCTTCCATTTATCTAATTATTAGTCAATTGATAGCAGAATTCTTATATCAGATGGGCTATAATCCTTTACTATTATTCATTTTGATGCACATGTTATAGATTTGGACAGTGAGGATTATTTCAAGCTGGCTTCTGTGACAAAGGGCATTTTAAAACGAATATCTGTTAGGGTGAAAAAATTTAAAATGAAAAAGTAAAACTCTCCCCTGAGAAATACTAACTAAATAGCACTCTATTGTCACCTAAATTGGACTTTAAATTTATAATCCTAGTGTAAAAAAACCCACATGATGAGAAATTAACTTTATTCTTTATTCATCATTAAATGTGACTCTGAGTTTCTAGTGCCTGAGGATGTTGGTGTAAACAAAAAGACATTAATTCTAAAGGAACATACCTCAATCCTTTAATACTCTTACACATATGAATGTGAAAATGAATTCATAACCCAAAATTACAAAAGTGCAAGAAGAACAAGCAGTAGATCAAGAAATAGCAGAAACAACAACCAGAAGAACTGGAATCCCACCCCCCACCTAGATCTTTAGATATTGCAATTATTGGTCATAGAATACAAAGTAATATATATGTTTAAATGTTTAAAGGCATAAAAGACATACTACAAAGATGCTTAAGAAAATAAATGACTATCAATCTCAGTAGTGAGAAAAAGGTTGAAATCATAACCTCAATGGATAAATAGAAGATTAGGCACAGCTGGAGAAAGAATTAAGAAACTTTTTATGTGGTGAATTACATTTACAGATTTGCATATGTTGAACTAACCTTGAATCCCTGGGATGAAGCCCACCTGGTTGTGATGAATTTTTTTGTATGGAACAAAACAGAGAATCTAAAGATGTATCCAGCCTCGTATTGTCATCTGTTCTTTGACAAATCAATCAAAAATGGGAAAAAGAATCTCTATTAAATAAATAGTGCTGGGAGAACTGGTTGACTACATGTAAAAGACTGAAACAAGACCCATAGCTCCTACCACTCACAAAAATCAGTTCATGATGGATAAAAGATTTAAACCTCAGACATGAAACAATAAAAATTCTAGACAATAATGTGGAGAAAACTTACAGATATTGTCCTAGGGAAAGAATTTATGAAGATGACCCCAAAGGCAACAATGGAGCAACAACATTAACAAATGGGACTTGATGAAGTTTAAAAGTCTCTGC
This sequence comes from Loris lydekkerianus, assembly GCA_963574355.1. Classification (NCBI taxonomy): domain Eukaryota; kingdom Metazoa; phylum Chordata; class Mammalia; order Primates; family Lorisidae; genus Loris; species Loris lydekkerianus. The sequence goes on along the minus strand of CAUYPK010071321.1, from coordinate 32,185 downwards.
ATAGCTAAGGATGTAAACAACAAACCAAAGGGACGCCTGAATAATGGGAGAAAATATTTGCATGCTACACATGCTACTAACCAGAATCTATATAGAACTCAAGCAAAGCAACAACAAAAGGCCAAACAACATCATTAAAGACTGGGCAAGAGACATAAACAGAAACTTTTCTTATCATGAGAGACTAATGGCCAACACGCACATGAAAAAATGCTCATTGTCCCTAATCATCAGAGAAATGCAAATCAAAACCACACTGAGACACCATCTAACCCCAATGAGAATGGCCCACATCATACGGTACCAAAGCAACTGAGGTTGGCGTAAATGTGGAGAAAAAGAAACTATCATACATTTGGTGGGACTACGAACTGGTACGTGGAAAGTAGTATGGGGACTCCTCAAAGAACTAAAAGTAGACTGACCATTTGATCCTGCAATCTCCCTACTAGGGATTACCCAATGGAAAAAAGACATTTTATCATAAATATTTTTGCATTTGAGTGTTTATGGCAGTGCAATTCACAATTGCAAAGATGCAGAAACACCCCAAGTGGCTTCACGACATGAACAAATTAATTAATTGTGGTATATGTATAACATGGAATATTATTCAGCCATAAAAAGATGGATATTTTCTATCTTTTGTAACAACCTGGATGGAATTGGAGACCACTCTCCCAAGTGAAGTTTCATAAGAATGGAAAAATAAACATCACACGTACTCTGTACTAAAATGGAACTAGTAAATTAACACCTACATGTCACATGAGAGAAAAAAATCTAATGTAAGTCAAATAGGGGTAAAGAGGTAAGGGAAAGGGTAAATTTCCACCCAACGGGTGCACTGTGTGGGTATATTGCACACTTTCTGGGCCCACCTAAAAGTTGGACTTTAACCCTTCAAAAGCAAACTGTGTAACCTAATCGTACATACCTCCATATTAATCTGAAATGAAAAAAATATTAAAAAGAAACTAGAAACAAAATTACTAGGCTGCTCATACAGAAGGGACCTATAGAATATGAGAGTTTAGAGATGTGTAATTTACTAGGTATAATGACAAACTCTAACACCTTTATAATTAGAGGTCAGAAGGATATAATAGAAAATGAGAAAGAGACGATAGAATGGATTCAAGGTGGGAATTACTTTTTAAAAATATAGGAAGATATGAACCCACAAATCTGAAAGTAAAACAAAGCATAAATAAGATAAATAAAAATAATCTGGATCCAGGCAAATCATAGTGAAATAGAACACTAAGACAAATAAAAGATCATGAATGTAGCTGAAGAGCAAAAGGAATACCTTCAAAGGAATAAGACAAATAATGACTAATATTTATTGATTGCATATTATATTAGGAACTATTCTATTGTTTCTAATATTAATTTATTTCATTCTATAAATAACACAATGAAGGAAATACAATGATTATTTTAGTTTTGAAATGTTTCAGAGATGATAAAACTGAGCCCAAGCTTAAACTATTTTGGTCTCCAGTGTTCTATAATTTCACAATGATGTTTCTAGGTATGGATTTATTTTTATCCACTGTACTGGCCACTCACTTCACTCTCAAAATGGAGATTTCTGTTCTTCAAGTCTTGTAGAGTTTCTTGAATTACTTACTTGTTTATTTCCTCTCCTCCGCTTGTTTCTGGAAATAACAGCTATGCAACTGATGCACCCATAATTTAAACCCTGGACTTCCTGAATGTATGCTCTAATTTGTTTGTGGTATATTCTTACAATGGAATATTCTATATAACTTGGGTTACATTTATCAACATGCATGAATCTTATAAACACACAGTGAAGTGGAAAAAGTTAAGTGCCAAAGAATGCATACAGCACAACAAATCTCTATAAGATCCAAATAAAAAATAATTGTGTGTATATGTATAATGATGCATATGTATAAAAATATAAAGTTATTTTTAAGAATAACAGTCATCAAATTTTAGCATTATGTTTAACTTGGGGAGAAGGTAAGTAGGAAGATAAAACTTGAGAAGAATACAAAGAAATAATCTAGTATATTGATGATGTTTTATTTATTAACTCATGATTGATATTGAGTGAAATATGATTTATGCATTATTATATATCTCAATATTTTAAAATAATTTTATAAGCACGTATGGAGATCCAAGTTAAGCCTAAACAAGTATTTGTGAACCATGGACCATGTGAAATGGTCTATAATTTTTCAGTTAAGAAATTCAGTTGATAAACTAGAAGTTAGTCAGCTCTTGACACCTGGATTCATTTCCTGGAAGACCAAGTTCATGAAATATACTCCAACATATGGCAAAAATACTGTCATTTTGCAAATCACCAAATGGTTTCACTTTCTCTCTTCTGGTCACATGAGAGATTACTCTTGCTTCCTTCCCTGTGGTTGGGTAAAGGCATGTAACCAGTTGAGTTGTGACAGAATGTGACATTTTCACTTCCAGTCCAGATCACAATTTATTGACAAAAGAATCTCCAGTGCTCTTCTTTATATCCTGGAAGTTTTGTCCATTTTTTCTATTTTTAAACTTTTTTTGTTGTTGTTTTAGTAAACTAAGATGCAAACATACACATAGCTCAGGCCTGTACCAAGTCAGGATGATCATTACCACTATTTTCCACCTACACATCTTGTTGCACTGGAAGATTTTCAGACAGGGGGGGCTGTCATCCTCTATGATAACAAAGCTGCCTTCTGGAATATCTTCTCAAGAAGCTGCCTAAGGGTATTTTAAGTTAACTTTTACTTTTTTATAAGTAGAAGGAGCACAATCTAACCTAATCATCAAAAGTAACATATAGTAAATACATAGACCAGTAACATAGTTACCTATTATTATTATCAAGTATTACATGCTGTACACAATTGTATATGCTATACATTTTTACAACTGGCAGCTTAGTGGGTTTGTTTATGCCAGTATCACCACAACCATAGTAATGTGTCGCACTATGATGTTAAGATGGCTACAATGTCACTAGGCAACAGGAAATTTTTCAGATTCATTAGTCTTATGGGACCACTGTTGTGTATACAGACTATTGTTGACTGACACATCATTATGTGGCACGAGACTAAATTTGCTATAAGTGATAGTGCAAATGTGGTAAATCAATAGATAATTTACTGAATGGTAGTAGCATAACTGTCCATGTGGAAGAAAATGAAAGTGTATACCAGAAGTACACAATATGTTAAATACACCTTTAACATGTTGAATGCAAAAATTAAAAAAAAAAAAAAACTTACAATGAAATCTGGGAGACTGAAAATACAATTCAGAGGCAGGAAAGACCATCTTAACTAATATCAGAAATCCACAAACTAGAAGGAAAAACACATACAAATTTGACTAGGCATGAAAGTAAAAATTTTAGTATAGTAAAAAATATTATAAACAAATACTTGAAAAAATATTTGTATCATACAAGATATCAGAGAGTTAATATCTATACCATACAATATTCTTATGATTACAAATTGAGAACAGAGTCAAATAGCCAATTTGTCCACGTGTGTATATGTATATATACAAAAAACGCTGAGTCAAGAAAACCTAAAATAAAGTAACAGCAAACTATCATTTTATATCCACTAGAGTGATAAAAATTTGAACACACAATAAAACTGCTAGGGAACTGGAAAGATGGTATTCTAATAACTGAAGAAACTATAAATCATGATGTCTGTTATCAAAAAGATTATGAGATCTACAGAGAAGAAAAAGAGAAACTTTATTTTTCATCAAAAGCCAATTCATGAATTGGGGTAGCATGACCTTGGGGAAACCAAAGGTATATGCTCTGCTTTATGCCTTGCAGGATTTGCTTAACATAAACATTTAGTAAAGGGTGGGGAGTCTTATGAATATTTATGAGGGTGAGAAAATGCCTGGGCAGTGAGCAATCATGCATGTAACACATATCCTATGTTTAATCGGGGACAGGGATAGAATTTTAATATTAAAATGAGATGAAATTTGACTCTTTGTGTCATGAAATCTTTTATAGGACATCAGGAAAGTCTGTGTGCAAACTCCAGGACCTGCCCAAAAGTGGTCTTTGAGCCTGTGGTGTTTTATCAGGAAAAAGTTATTGATTTAAGTCATTCTGCTATTCAGTCAAAGCTGTAGTTGTGGCTTGTGGAAGGGAAGGGAAGGTCAGTTGGTCAGCATCTATCTGGCCACTGGGGAGTTGTAATTGTTTTAGTATTGTTTATCTCCAGGCCAGTTGCTTGTTCAACTGTTAGAGAAAATGAAAAATCCTTGTGGCAGTTGGACATAGTTTAGTCTTTAAATAAGAATCTCTGAGTTAACTCTTACTTGTTATGGATTTAGGTCTTGTTTATAGTTTGATGTCATTGCCACAAACAGTCCATTTTGTTCATCTTTTGATCTCTATTTTAACATAAGCTTTTTTTTTTTTTTTTTAAAGATGACCTTTTTGAAGAGCCGTTTGGCAATATCTATTACATTAAGACTACATTTAAGTTTTGATCCAGTAATCTCACTTCAGAGACTCTGCCTTATGACAATCAAGTAACCAAAAGATAAGAACATAGATATACATGAGGGTGTTTATTGAGGCTTTGTACATAGTGACAGAAAGTGAGAAACAAAGTGAATCCTCAAAAATGGTTGAAAAAAATCACCACGCATTCCCTTTAGTCACGCCATTAAATATTATATAATCACTAAATTTATAAAATTTACAGAACTATGTGAGTTTGGAGGATTCTCCAAAGCATCACTGGCGAGTAGGAAAAGCAACATGTAAGAAATCACACACAGCCTTGAGACAGAGAATGCTTCAGGGGTAGCCACTGCTTTGCGTATCGCTTAACTGTGCTGGTGGGACTTAACTGAGTCAGGAAGTCTCAACACAAAGCTTCAAGCTACCCTGATAAAGGCAGGATAAGTTCCAAATGGTTAGAACCAAGATGGCAGAGAAATCGACTGCCTTTTGACCTTGGAGCTTCATTATACTCACATTAAAAAAAAAAAAATTTTTTTTTAAATCTCCCATTGCCATGACACTTCCTCTTTGACCATATTAGGGTAAAAGAAGGGTGGCGCCCTAATTCCAGAAAAACACTGCTCCTTTCCAAGAAATAACATGAATATTCCTCCCCTTATTTAGCCCGTAATTAAGCTGTGGCTTAAATAAAGAGACCCAAGAAACTAGCGATTTTCCTCCGCAGGGAAAACTAGTCTCTACTTTCTGTGGAGTAGACTTTCTATTCTTCTTAAATAAAACTGGCTTTTACTTTATACCCTCAGCTCGCTCCTGAATTCTTTCTTGTTTGAAGCTGAGGACCCACTTGGACTTCAAGTGATTCCCAGCATTGAGATTTATTTTCCTATGTCAGTGTGATCCCATTTTTTAAGAAACAAACAATGATGAGAACAACCGCTATATCCATATATAGTTTCCTTAACAATGTTAAGGAAAATATGGAAGAATTGTGTTATTTTAATGTGAATTATGGGGATGGGAGGATCTTATATAGGAAGAGAGGAGAGGAAGGAAAAGAGGGAAATTAAAATCAAATAGAAAAGTGGGGGCAGAATTAAAATGTATATTCAACACCATCATGTACATGCTTAATGTAATTTTAAATGTCCATATAAGATACATGATATTAGCAAATTCAACAAAATGAAAAGTAATGATGGAGAAACTCTAAATATTATATTTAAAGGAAGAAATAAAGTGGTTTTACTCTATAAATCCTTCTCACTCTTTCATATATATATTAATGATTTGTATAACTCATCATTCTATGCACATATGCCTTGGGAAGTGTAGGTTAAATCACTCTCCTCTCATACACAAGCCAGAGAATCTTAGGTAAATTATTTAACTTCTCAGAACATGAGTATCCTCATTAAATTAGAGCTAAAAATATCTGCCTTACAAAAATGTGATGCAGAGTAACAGAAAACATTTATAGCGGCACCTCCCTGAGCGCCTGGCTGGTCTCTGTAGAAGCAAAATAGCATTTGCAGAATTCCAAATAAGCCACTGGAAAGTTTTAATGTTGACTTTTTATTTTCCCAGACATTTATTTCTTATTGAAAGACTTCAATTTGTTTTTAAAAAGAGAACTCTCAGATTATCTAGCAATAGGCAAATAAATTATGCTTATAACACATTTCTAAAGGCATCAAACTGGTCTGAGAACTTTTTATTAAAAAGATCACCAATTTGTGCCCATCAGACTTGAGTTGTGACAGAAAACAATAAAAGTAATCACTCGAAAAAAACAAAGATCACCAATAATATTAATCTCACTAATGTTAAATATTTTTTGAAAGCAGGATTTCAACTCAAATCAATGCTGCTTTTTTTGTTCTTTGTCACCTTGTTTTATTTCACAGCTGAGAGAATATGTTTTTGTATAATGAGATAGACCATTTGGAAGTTAAAATGAACAGCTATAGGGGTAATAAAAAACTGTAAAAGATGCCCCTACAAAAATGGGAAACCCAGAATTGCCACAGAAAGTGAAAAAAAAAAAAAAATCTCTCTACTGGCAGGTTTTGTAGAGATGTTTTAAAGTTTAGAACATTTATGAAAGTTTAAAACTTTTATAATTGTCTTATGTAGTCATAATAAAAGATGCTTCCTGTTTATTTGGAAAGTGTCTTCTCAAAAGCCTGCAATTATCACCTCCCTGCTTCTTTCTCCCACCTTTGCCTTACTTCATTCTTGTTTCTTTACTTTATGACCGCTCCTAAAGAGGCATAAGCTTTCTTCTTAGCACAACTCTCACCAATTTTTACACTTTTACAGTATTGCTTTAGTTTATTAATCTTCCACTGCTATTACACACTATTACACTATTACCTAGTCTAGTTTCCTTAGGGGGGAAAAAAAAACATAGAAGCTGCTAAGTCTTCCACTCATATTCTGGAGTTTAAAATAGAACAATTTCAGTGAAATAATAACTTCATGCATCAGTGTCTTTTCTTCCTATTTTGTACCAGTGAAATAAATCCTCAGAAATCAGAGTAGACAAAATTATATGAAAACAGACATTTTATAAGGATGAGCTTTTACCAACTAAACAATTCTCATTTCATTAAAAGCCTCTGACAAGAGAGGAAAATAAAAGAGAATAAAGATCAAAAAAATACAATTATAAAATAAGCATGTTCTTGCCATCCTAACTTGAAATAAAAATATAATAGAAATCTAAGATGGCAGAGAAATATTTATCACTTACATACAATTGAATATAATTACTTTAAGTTTATTAGACTTTCTGATACCCAAATTTTATTTATTGGTTTAGAAATTTTATTAAATTTTTTTCAGTCAATCCCATTTAGTCTTTCTTTTTCTTCTGACACCAGTTTCTACATTCTAGAAGATGGCATACCCCAAGTATCACAATGCTTTCAATAACTGGTGGATTTTACATTTAAGGATAACACTGCTAAGTGAATGTAGCACATGTTGTTTCTGAAAGAGCAAATCTTACATGAAATGTTTATATCATACGTGCACATACACACAAACCTAAAGGAGGTGAGAGGAAAATTTTGGAGGTCATGGACATGGTTATGGAATAGATATGGTTATGGTTTCATACATCTATACTTACATACAAATTCATCAAATTGTATCAATTAAATATGTCCATCATACCTCAATAAAAAGGTTTAAAACATAAAAGAAGATAAATGGTATTATGTAAAAAGAAAAAGAAAAGAAAGTGGCACATGTTAAAAATGGGGTTTTGGTTGTCCAAAGAATAGAAGAGTATGCCTACTGTTAAAAGTTGAGTTTGACTCCCAAAATTACATGTTGAAGTCCCTACCCCATACCCATGAATGTGACCTTATCTGAAAACAGGGTCTTGGCAGACGTAATCAAGTTAAGAGGTGGTCATATTGAATTCTAGTGGGCCCAAATCCAATAACTGGTGTCTTTTTAAGAAGAGAAAATTTGGACTCAGGGAAGAATACCCAAAGATTTCTGGAAATGACCAGGAACTAGAAGAGGCAAGGAAGGATTTCTCCCTTAGAGCCATCAGAGAAAGCATGGCCCAGTGCAGCCTCCAGAACTGGGGGGTGGGGGTGGGGTGGGGTGGAGTTTCTCCAATATTCTTTTCACATATGGCCACAGGTAGAAGAAAGGATCTCCAAAAGGGCAGAGTCAATGCCAGGGTGAACCACATATGCAGGAGTTAATCTCAAGAAGAACAGGGACTTAATCAACCTGCTTTGCCCAGTAGGATTTCAGAACTGCCAGGGAACCAGTGACCGCTCCAGGCCTCTTATTCTTCTGCATTCCAAATAAGGGTGTTTACTATAATTCTGTGGTTCAACCAATCATTTCTGGTTCTTCTACTTTGTTATATGAATGGGGACATTCTACATGAAACTACTCTACAATCTGGTGCCAGAATGAGAAAACACACCTCATCTGTCAGCTGTGCAAATATTAACCGAAAGCCTATTTTAATTTTTAATTTTTAAATTTCAGATTAATATGAGGGTACATACAATCAGGATACATTGTTTGCATTGTATGGTAAAGTCCAAGTTATAGTTGTGTCCTTCACCCAGGAAATGTACCATACACCTGCACATTGTTCCTGCCGGGCAGGAACCCAACCCACTTTTTCCCTTTTTTAATTTAATTGAGTTTTTCTTTCACATGAGCACATTGTTGCTAATATACAGGTTTCAAATTAGTATTGAGTACATGTGATACTTGTTTTTCCATTTTTGTCATACTTAGGAGAGTGTTACCCAAATCCATCCAAGTTGTAAAACAGGATACAAAATCTCCATGTTTTTATGGATGAATAGTACTCCATGATATATATAAAACACAGTTTATTAATCCATTCATGAGTTGAAGGGCACCTGGGTTGTTTCCACATCTTTGTGATTGTAAATTGAGCTGCTAAAAACATGTGAGTGCATATGTCCTTATGGTAAAATGAGGTTTTCTTTTTTCCCCCTTTTGGGTAGATACCTAGTAATGGGACTGGAGGATCTAAAGGTAGGTCTATTTTTAGTTCTCTGAGGATTCTTCCTACTACTTTCCATAAAGGCCGTACTAGTTTGCAGTCCCACCAACAGTGCAGGAGTGTTCCCTTCTCTCTGAACCCACGCCAATATCTGTTGCTTTGGGACCTTGCCATATAAGTCATTCTCAGTGGTGTTAGGTAATATTTCAAAGTAGTTTTGATTTGTATTTCTCTAATAATTAGAGATGATGAGCATTTTCTCATGAGTTTGTTGGCAATTTGTCCATCTTCATGAGAAAAGATTCTGTTTGTAACTTTTGCTCAGATTTTAATGGGGTTGTTTGCTCTTTTTGTTGTTGTTGTTGTTGTTGTTGTTGATTTGCTTGAGTTCTTTGTAGATCCTGGTTATTAGCCCTTTGTCAGATTGATAACATGCAAATATCTCCTCCCTTTCTGAAGGTTATCTCTTTGCTTTGTTGATTGTGTCCTTAGCCGTGCAGAAACTTTAACTTGACCAGGTCCCATTTATTTATTTGTGTTATTGCTGCAATTGCCTTCAGAGTCTTCTATATAGAAAAAAATTATATCTTTATAGAAAGAAATAAGACCAATATTGTTAAAAGTTTTCCCCACACTTTCTTCTAGTGATTTTGTAGTTTCATGTCTTAGTTTTAAATCTTTTACCCATCATGAGTTAATTTTTGTAAGTGGCAAGAGGTGTGGGTCTAATTTCTGACTTTTACATGTGAATAACCACTTCTCCCAGCATTATTTATTAAATAGGGGTTCTTTCTCCCAGTACTTGCTTTGGTTTATTTTAACAAAGATCAGATAGTGATATGGAACTGGTTTCACTTCTAGGTTCCCTGTTCTATTCATAGATCTCTGTGTCTATTTTTATACCAATAGCATGCTATTTTGACCACTACAATCTTATAGTATAACTTGAAGTCTGGTAACATGATGGCTCCAGATTTAATTCATGAATTGCATTGGGTATTCATTTTTTTCCTATTTTAATATAGGAGCATGAAATAAATATTTGGGGCTTAAAGCTACTAATATTTAGAGATTGTTATTAACCTAGTATAACCAATCAGAGAATAATCCAATCAGTTCTGAAATCAATTTGGCCAACATGTAGTAAATTTGAAGATGTACATACTTTATGATCTACCAATTCCACTTATAATTATATACTCTAGAGAAAATCTCATGAGTACAAAAATATATTCCCAAGGTCGTTATTGAAGTATTGTTTCTTTGCAAGAGCTAAAAGCTGTAGAAAATCTAAATCTTCATTAATCAGGGGTACATACACTATAGTATATTTATACATGTGATACTATACAAAATTTCAAACAAATAAATTGTCTCTAATTAAATTAATACAGATCTTTAAAACAAAGTGTGCAGAAAAACATGTTGCCAAAGTATAGGCATGATATCACTTATAGTAATGCTATAAATACAAAAGAGTTTTTCAATATTACTAATGATATGAATATGAAGGGTACACCAACCTGAAGACAGTATCTGCCATTGGAGAGGGAAGATGAAATTAGATCAGGAAATTATTCACAGAGAACTTCAACTATGTAAATTTTTTTTCAACAATCTGAGATCTCAACTGTAAAAATGTCAACGTGTGTTAAAAATCAGGTCTTTGATTACCTATTGTTTTGTGCTTATTTCTATATTTTCCATTAGAAAAATCTTCATTTAACCTGATGCACATTTTAAATCATGCCATTTTGAAATATGTCTTCCTAAAGTAAGTTTTCAGTTATTTGCATATAGATCCTGCCTTCATTTTACTATTAACATCAAAGGCAAAATGTGTTCTCATACTAGGCGCTGAAGCAACATGATATGATGAAATCACTGAACACTATGGACTCTTGGTTCTAGCAAACTGCATATAGCTAATTTTCTGTGAGTTGGCTACTATTTTATAAGGTCATAATAGGGATAAGATAAAGTATTTGCCACATTAAAAGCTCTTAATAAATAACGATTGGGAAATAATAATAACATCTAACATATACTGAATGTTTTCTTATGCTGGGCACTCTTTAAAGCACTTAAATATTTATTCCCATTTACAGATGAGAAAACTGAGGAGTAAATAACTTAATCACCTGATGTCAAAGACTGTACACAGTACTGTTGTGTTACTTTTCGGAATACCCTACATAACCCTAAATAGTTAAGAAATGAGAAGACTTTTCTGCAAAAAACAAAAACAAAAACAAAAACCTCCATTACAAAACAACCCAACTCATGCATATTTATCTTAATACCCAGGAACTCAGATTATATCCATTCAAAGATGTCCTTGGGATAAAACATATGTTATCTGCTGTTTCTTCAGTGTTTCCCAAACCAATTTATCATGCACTTCCTTGTTAGCATTTCAATATATATAATGCAACAGATTCATTATTTATTGATAGAGGATAAAAGGTAAAATTAATATCTGCTTACAATATGTTATTGAGGAGAAAGCAGATAAGACCAAACTTCCTTGCACTAACAAAATGAACCTTAGGCTTATAGTTTTCTCTTTTGTCTAGTTTTAAAGCTTATTATAGCACATGACAGTGAGAAAAGTCCACCAGAGATTTTTCATTCCAGGATACAAAGTATTTCAAGATACTCACTTTAATTTATTTTTTTAGATTTCAGATTGGTATATGGATACAAATTATTAGGTTACATTGTTTGCATTTTTTAGGTTAAGTCCAATCTGTTAGTTGAGCCCCTCATCCAGGAAATATGCCATATACCCTTATATAGTACCTATTAGGTGAAAGCACACCAATCACTCTCTCTCCCCTTCCCCCTCTCCGTATACCTCTGACCCTTTCCCAACTTGAAATTAACTGTGTTTTTTTTTTTTTTTTTCTTGTGTGGACATGCAGTTGTTCATCTACTACTAGTTTCATAGTAGTATTGAGTTGATGTGATACTTCCTTTTCCATCCTTGTAATACTTAGGAAGATGTTCTCCAAATCCATCCAGGTAAATATGAAAGATATAAAGCTATTTTACATTCCACTTTTGCTAACTATCTTAATACCAAGTCTATCTTTGTCACATTACTCTTTCATGAAATGCTTAATTTTAATATAATTGCTCAATTATATTTGCCTGTAATTCTTTCAAAAAAATTCTATTTGGAAGACAAAATGTATTCATATCTTCCAAGCTTTAGAAATTTAACACTATTTTGTATTAATATGGCTAACAGCCTTTCAAAAAACCTGTCCATTCCAACATGATAAAGAAATCATTAATCATGTAATCATGAAACAAAATAACCTTTAAAACTCTATTTTTTGTTTGTTTGTTTGTTTTTGGCTTTTTTTAGACAGAATCTCACACTATCTCCCTGGGTAAAGGTGCCATGGTGTCACAGCTTACAGCAACCTCAAACTCTTAGGCTAATGGGAATCTTCTTCCCTTGGTCTCCTGGGTAGCTGGGACTACAAGTGCCAGCCATAATGTCTGGCTAATATTTCTATTTTTAGTAGAGATCGGAGTCTTTCTCTTGCTGAGGCTGGTCTCTGACTTCTGATCTCAGGCAATTCACCAACCTCAGCCTCCCAGAGTGCTAGGATTACAGGAGTGAGCCACCATACCTGGCCCAAAATAACCTTTTAAACTCTATATTCCTTAGTAAATATTAAAATTATTTCAAGCTTGATTGTGATGTCTTTGTATCTCTCTAGTCCAAGCTAATCTCTATGTGAATAATTTTGAAAGCTTAGGCCTACTTGTTTTGCTCAGAGACTAAAACGTAAATGAAGTTTCACTTCAGCTGAATTTTATTAGAATTTATCACATAAAAGAAAATTTTGCTGCTATTAAAATATTCAATGAGTTATTTAGCATTTCTGATACATATTCATTTGATGATTTCATTTAAGTAAACTTACTTCAAACTAGTAGTTGCAAACTTACTTCAAACTAGTAGTTGCAAGCTAAGGAGGCTAACATTTTTATGCATTAAATAATTGAGATAATAAGACTTTTTCTCTATAGTGTATAACTTGGAAGCTTTTTTTTTTTTTTTGCAGTTATTGGCCAGGGCCAGGTTTGAACCCACCACCTCTGGTATATGGGGCCAGTGCCCTACTCCTTTAAGCCACAAGTGCAGCCCACTTGGCAGTGTTTTTAATGCCAGAAAAACCAACTGATCATGATGAAATACAATTTAAAATATTTCAGAAACTTAGATGATATAAAAATTGAAAACTTGTTATTTCCAAATTTCAAAGTAAGGAATTCATTAGTTTAACTTAAAACCAACAAGAAACTGATAACAGCCAATATCAGTTTTATCAAAGATTATATTTCTCAATTTTCCTTAGAGTCACTAATGAAAGTAGCAAACTACTACCTTCTAAAAATCTTCATATTATCTAGCCTAGAATTTGTATTTTGATACATGCAAAGAAGTTGAGGAATAGGGGATTCACAAAACAAGCAAATGATAAAAATTAAAATACAGAAAAAGAAAAATTCAAAAGAGTTTGATTAAAATTATGCCAAAGGTAAGTGAGACTTTGGGTCACAAGGAGGAGCTGAAAGATGTAGTTCTGGACCTTTTTTTCTGTCTCTGGGGACTCAAATGGGGATGATGAGAGAATCTAATGACACCTACACTATTTCCTTAGGAATTATCTTTATTTGAAGAACTTTTGAGAATTATCAGAAGAGAGCTCACAGAAAACGTGAAGGGAAAAAACAATAGCTCCATTACCCAAAAAGAATCCCACTGGACAATATGAGAAAAATTGAAGACCACAGCAGCTAATTAATTTATCTAAATCCAGCAGTAATAACACAAAAGATTTATAATCTAGGACTACCTACTCCAAACAGCTATTTTTTTAAAAATATCTATGGGATCTCCTGAGCCATTTTTTGATATGAGTTTTATCTTAAGTTTGTCCAAATTCTCTTAATAGGTAGAAAATAAGCCATCTCCAAATTTAGCTTTCTATCATTTTAATTAAATACATCAATGGCTATTCCCTTCAGCAGAAAAATATGGAATGTATGTGGGCAAAAATATTATTAAAGGTTTATAGATAGTATGAGGCAGTTAGTTCTTTAAATTCGCTTCAAATCCATATTGAAATAGCTAAGACATAAGTATTGAATAAATTTACTGAAAGCTTATACATTATCTGCTATTTTTTCTGTGTTTCCAAAATCAAGTCACCATATGCATGTTAGTGTTTCAATAAACATAAAAAAGTAGATTTATTACACATTGGTAGAGAATAAAAAGTGAAATTAATATCTGCTAACAATATGTTATTGTTAGATATAATTGGTAGATAGAGCTAGGTATGTGGGGTCTGATAATTAAGCTCATGAACTCATCCTAGAAAAAGTGCTACGCACATTGTTGATGACCACCTTCGAAGCACTCTCCTTGGAAAGAAAGCTAGGTAACCAACAACAGTGCCTAGTCCATCCTTCAAAGCAATTTTAGAACTCTTTTTCTGGATTGGATGGCCTGAAATGTCTTCATATTTCCTTTATCTTCAAGTAAAAAAAAAAAAGCCACTGAGGACAAGATCCAGTGAACAGGGAGGGTATTCCAATACAATTATTTGTTTACTGGATAAAACTCCCTCACATACCGTGGCATGTCAGCTGGTGCATTGTCATGATGCAAGAGCCTGAGTTGTTGACCAAGATTTTCAGTTAGAATTTTTTCTCTTTTTCCATTGATCTTTACTTGGTCTGCTATGCTTCTCATAATCAGCCAATGGTTTTGACACATAATTCAATAAATTTTTCAATATTTTTGTCAGTTGTGCTCTCTTTATCAATGAAACTTTCTCTCCCCTCCAAAAAACATTTAGTACATTTGTACACGGTCATTTTCAACATGGCATTATCCTCATAAACTTGGACTAATATGTCCCTGATTACACTTCCACTCTTGCCATATTTAACATGAAATTTAATGTTTTTTTGTTGTTCTAATTCAAACTCCAACATTGTTGCAATAGCACCCAAAAACATGCAACAACAATAATGAATGCCACTGAGCAGGACACTGCCACACACCAATACAAACACAGCTATGAGACACGGGTATACCAAGGTCCTGAAACCTTACCGAGCTGTTTGTATAGTGCTGCCAACATAAGCACATAATAGCCAGTTCACTTCCTTAATTATCAGACCTTGTATGAAGTATGGATAACAGTACAGTTCCAAGAGTTCAGTTCATTTTTCAGGTAAGCCAATGCCAGAGGAGCCTTGGTGGTAGTCCTGCAGTAGCTAACCCCTACCACTCCAGTGGGAAGATGTGCCAACCATGTCTGCCAAGATTGGCAACAACAGTGTCAGGCAACCCCCAAGCAGCTGATAAACAGCCTGGTGGTTGACAACCATTGTGCCCATCAGGCAGCACACCTGTCTGGCTTCATATTGTCATAGGGATACATAGCTTGATGTGGCAGGAACAAGAGTTTTAAAGAAGGTTGATAACAGCCACAATGGGCCAGGTTCTAACCAGCACAAGGAGAAATTTTAGGGCCCTTTCTATGGGAATGTATGTACAATTCAGGACACAGTCACTTAGAAGGAATTCTAATCTTATATAACGATATAAAGCTTCATATCGTATTATACATCAGCACATTAAATAAGGAAATAGTAAGCTACATAGCCCTTTATTTGAAGGCTGTTTCAAACAAAGGGAAGTCAGAACTCGCTGAAGTTCATCAACTGGTAACCACAGCTGTTATACATCCATATTTTGCCTTTTGTTCACAAAAATGATTCTTCAAAGAAAACTTTGTAAAATTCTTTTTTCGAGATGAGATATGCCACATGTCAAAATTAAAGGTAAATGAAAATCTATCAGTGATTGTATTACATATAAATGAAATAAAACTCCTAAAGTTTGTCAAACTAGGTGAAAAAAAATAGTGCATGCTGCTGACACATCAAAAGTTGAAAGTAAAAACGCAGAAAATATGTGCCATAAAGCCTTTCAAAAAAGGAAAGATGCTAAGGTACACTAGTATCAGACTCAGTAGAGTTTAATTTAAAGTATGAAGAGACACAAAGAGGTGCTCATAATGGTAAAGTGGTCAACTGAATAGAAAGATATCAACCTTAAATTTGTATACATTAAGTAAAATAAAATATTTCAAAAGAAAGACATAAAACTATTGTTATTGCAGATGATGTGTTTCTGCAGAAAATCAAAACAATATACATATAAACTCATTAGAATAAATATAGTAAATGAATTTAGTAAGATCACTGGATATGCTATCAATGTACAGGAATCAGTTGTGTGTGTATGTGACAAACAAATAACAATTTTTTAAAAAATACCACTTATAAGACCATCCAAAAGCAGAAAACACCTGGGGGGGGGGGCTAATAAAAGTTCTATATTACCTCTAAACTATATAAACTATTATCAGGAAAAATTAAGGATTACCCAAATAAATGGAAATATATAACATTGATGGATTGAAAGACAACATTTAAATCTGTCATTTTTCTACAGATTGATCTCTGCCTTCAAGACAATTGCTGTGTGTGTGCATCAAAGAGAGAGAATAAACAAGTTAATTTTAAAATTTATATGAATTGAAAGGACTCACAATAAAGATGACCTTGGAAGGCCAAAGCTAGAGGGCTTTCCATACTGGATATTTAAGTTTTATAGAGCTACGTTAATCAAAATTATGGCTTTTAAAGGGAGTTTAGATAAATTGGCCAAAAAACAGAGTAGATTACAGAGTAGATCCACCCTTATAAAACTACCTGATTTATGCTAAAGGTGCCAATGCAATGCAATGGGGAAAAGCTGATTGTTTCAATAAATGGTGCTGCATCAATTGCATACTGAGCCTGACACCTGTCTCACACTGTTCACAAAAATAAATTTCAGATACATTATAAATCTAAATATGAAATGTAAATCAATAAAGCTTGTAAAAGGAAATGCAGGAGGATGTCTTTGAAAAACTTGGCCTGCAAGGAAAGGTGTCTTAAACAGGACACTAAGAACACTAGTCATAAAAGAAAAGACTAGTATGTTGGATTTTGTTGAAATTGAGAAATTCTGTTTCTCAGAATTTCAGTGAGTAAAAGACAAGCTATGGAGTGGGAAAGATCATATAAATAATTTTTTACAAAACAATAAGTAAAAATAAATAACCTAATTTTTTAAATGGGCAAAAGAATTCACAATGTAGTATGATCAAATGACAATAAATACAAAAAAGGATCAAAATGGTTAGTTATCAAAAAAGTCATTAAAACCAGAAAGAGGTACTAGTACAAACTCATTACAATTAAAACCAGTCAAAAGCAAAACAGCTCCAAGGTTGGGTGAGAATGTAGAGAATTGGATTTGTTATACTGCTGGAGTACCACTTTAGAAAATTGTACTACTATTTGTAAACATTGGCATCTACTGAGGATGTACACTCTTGCAACCAGCATTTCTCTCCTAAATATATGCCTAACAAAAATAAGTGTATGTTTTCAGCTGAAAGTATAAATAAGTAGGATAGCAACTTTAAACATAATATCCCCAAATTGGAAACAACTCACATAGCCATCAAAAGTAGAAAGGATAAATATACTGTGGTGGACACATACAATGGAATACTACACAGCGACGAGAAAACAAACTACTGTTACACACAACACGATGACTGTCACAGATGGTATGTTGACCAAGAATAGTCAGATACCAGAAATCACAATATGGTAAAATTTCAGGTATGTGAGGTTCAAAAGCAAGAGAAACTAAACTCTGGTAATAGTAGTCAGGATAGTATTTACTTTTAAGGGTTACGTACTGAGAGATGGCAAAAGAAGTTTTCTGAGTAATACTCTCCATGTCAATGAGTAGGGGAAATATTCATGTTTTAAAATTCTTTAATCTATACTCTTAAGATTTGTGTATTTTTTTTTTGTTTGTATAGTATGATTCCATTAAAAGGTTTGTGAAAATTATCAAATTTTAACAAACTAAAGGAAAACCAAATGTAAATTCACTTTTTAAAATAAAAAAAACATGTATTTGAGGTGTACAACATACGTTTTAATATACATATATACATAATAAAATGAGTACTATGTCATCTAATTAACATTAACCCTGTGTGTGTGTTTTATGAGAACATTAAAAATCTACTCTAAGCAAATTTGGAGTATTATTAACTATAGTTATCAGGCTGTGCGTTAGATCTCTACACTTATTAGGCCAGGCACAGAGGCTCATGCCTGTAATTCTAGCATTTGGGAGGCTGAGACAGGAGGACTGCCCAAGCTCACAGGTTCAAGACCAGCTTGAGCCATAGTGACACCTCATCTCTAAAAATAGTTAGGCATTGTGGTGAGCACCTGTAGTCCCAGCTACTAGGGAGGCTGAGGCAAGGGGATTGCTTAAGCCCAAGAGTTTGAGGTTGCTGTGAGGTGTAATGCCACAGCACTCTACCGAAGGCTACAAAGTGAGACTCTGTCTCAAAAATATAAAAATTCTACATTTATATGTATATTTATATAATTGCAACCACACTTTTTGACCAGTATTTCTCCATTTTCCACATATCCTTACCCCTGGTAGCATTCCTCTAATCTCTGTTTTTATGTATTTAACTATTCTAGATTTCACATGTAAGTGAGATCGTGCAGTATTTTTCCTTTTGTGTCTGGTTTATTTTACTTAGCAAATTGTGTTCCAGGTTGTCCATGTTGTCACAAATGGGGGGATCTTCTTTTTTTATCAGAAGGCTGAATAATACATAAAAATCACAATTTCTTTATCCATTCATCCATCAGGAGACACAGATTGCTTCTATATCTTGGCTATTGCAAATGGTGCTGCAATGAACATGCAGATCATTTCCCTTGGTTATATACCCAGAAAAGGGATTGCTAGATCATATGGTAGTTCTCGTTTTAACTTTTTGATGAGCCTTCATAATGTTTTTCATAATAGCTGCACCAATTTGCATTTCTGCCAACAGTATACAAGAGTTCCTTTTTCTTATCCTTGCCAACACTCTTCATCTTGTATCTTTTTTATAGTAGCCATCCTCACAGGTGTGAGGTGATATTTCATTGTGGTTTTGATTTGCATTTCCCTGATGATCTATGATGCTGAACTATTTCCATGTCTTCTTTGGGAAAAATATCTATTTAGGTCCTCTGCTCATTTTTTAATTAGGTTCTTTATTTTTTATCTCTTGAATTGCAGGAGTTCTTTATATATTTTTAATATTAACCCTTTATCAGATATAAGGTTTGCAAACATATTTTCCTACTTCATAGGCTGCCCTTTTGTTTTGTTCATTGTTGTTCTTTTGCTATACAGAGGCTTTTAGTTTGATGTCTCACTTATCTGTTTTAGATTTTATTGCCTGAAGTTTTGGTGTCATGTCAAAGAAATCATTGCTAAGATCAATGTCTGCCATGGAATTTTTCTCTCATGTTGTCTACTGAGAGTTTTATGATTTTAGTCTCATATGTCTTTAATCCATTTTGAGTTCATATTTGTTTATAGTAAAAGATGAGAGTCCAATTATATTATTTTGTATATGGATAACCAATTTTCCCAGAACGATTTTTTGAAGAAATATCCTTTTTCCATTGTGTATTCTTGGTGCCCTTGTTGAAATTTAGTTGACCATGTATGTTTGGGTTTCTTTCAGGTTCTCTATTCTGTTCCATTGATGTATGTGTCTGGCTTTTTCTTATATTTTGCAACTTTTCATCGTTTTTTCATTTGTTTCAACAATATTTTTATTTTTAATTATTGGTATATAATAGTTGTAAATTAATTTGATTACTGTAACTTTTTAATATAATTTGAAATCAAGATATGTGATGCTTCCAACATTGTTCTTCTTTTTCAAGATCACTTTGGCTCTTCAGCATCTTTCGTGTTTTCATGTCAATTTTAGAATAGTTTTTATTGTTTCTGGAAAAAATACCATTGTAATTTTGATAGAGTTTATATTAAATCTATATGTTATAAGTATAGGCCATTTTTATTTTTTCTTTGTATTTTTAATTAAGTATATATTTACTGTTCATTAATTTTTAATTAATTAAATCAATTTATTTTAATTAATTTTTCCATTAACCATATATTTAATGTGCATTTATAAAACAAAATTTTTATAATAACAAAATAAACCTTTTATCATAAGTCCATAGAAAAGAAGTCTTAAAACCATTTGGCAGTAAACATAATATATCAATTTAAATATTAAGGCTCTCACATTTTATAAACTTCATACACAATTATTTTTAGTTCATATTGTTACTGACTATGATAACAACAAGCTAGACATGGTCAGTTCTTCTGGATCAATATGAAGATGACTATGACATTCGATTTTCATCTGGCCATGGACTCATTATCTGTGTTAGTATTCTCTTTTTGGATATCATACTTGTTTTGTAGATATTTGCTGCCACAATCTGAAAATTTTTAGCAATTAATGCAGAGATTCTTGAGTCAGACTGTGGATGTTCAGATTCTCCAGCCACAACTTAGTAAATATAACTTGAAGAAAATTATATAATACCCCTGTTAGTTTCCTTATAAATAAAACAAAAGGAAGATAGTGATAGTGCCCTCATTAAACTTATGCACACAATATGCATAAAACAGTACCCAGCACATTTATAATTCCATACATTTTACCTGTTATTCTTGCCTTGGATTTCTCAGTTTACACCCACGTCCAAGATCACTTATAGCTGCTTTGATTGAAGCTTTACTATTTGTCATGCACAGTTTCATTTCACTGTGAATCCATTTTGCAGTCTGAAAGATGCCTCTGATACTTGAAATGTTGTCAGTCAATTTCAGTAATTGCTCACATTCCATGTCATCTACCTCTTGTCTTTGTCACACAATTAAGCTAACCCCCAGGTCTGGCTTGCTATTATAGTAAATACGCAAGGTATTTTCTAGAATGTGTGAGTTTTCATGAATAGCAAAATAAGCTTTCAATTATAATTAGTAACTCCCAAATGACCGTGACTGCTTATGGCTTTCATTTCAAATGACTGTAAGGTGTTGAATAAAGTGGAATATTGACGATCATTTTATTCACATGTTTAAGGATAGGAATTGTGCCCCTTCCATGTTCCAAGTAATGTACTAGTTACCAAGGACCCAGAAATAAACCAGCAGACAGATTTCATGAAAGTGTGATTGTTGGGAAGAATATAGATACAAATAAACAATTACAGTGAGAAAAATGTGCCGTGATAAGACAAGTGGAGAGGTTATGAGACAATTTAGAGAGGAAGTCTTTCTTGGAATTTAATTTTACCTTTAAAACCAGACAAGGGCCACCACTCTAGTGTAACATGTCTAGGTATCAGACCTGAACACTATTGCCACCCACCCCCATACCCCCATTCCCCCCCCACACACACGCACACTTACCAATTTATTTAAGAACACGTGGTTCCTTTGTCACTCAAGATGCTGCACTCAATGTTGGCACAACCTAACTCAGACTTTCATGAGTAAAGCTGGTCAGGTCCCAGGGAAATACTTCTTTATTTATCTTCTTTTACGTGCTCAAAATAAAACTTAGTTATGTACAAAGACTGGCAAGGTTTGCAGTGGTGGTGCACCTATACTAAGACAGTGAATATTGCTTCTTGGTGTACAGGAAGGATTTGAGAAGCACAGGTTTCTAGAAGACAGAATTACCTTGTCAAACTTTTCCTTTCTGAAAGCTTGAATGCAACACATTCTTCTGTAATGAAGTATACTTCTAGAGTAGTCCTATTAGAGTAATGTCAACTGATGATTTTCTTGCTTATCTTCATGTCCCAACATGATCTGGAAGGTCATATCAATTAGTACAGTATTCATACCTTGCACAGATATGAAACATTTATCAATATTATATTATTTTACTCTTAAGTTTGTATCTCTATAGATCTAGTCTTTTTTCTTAAGTCATATGCACATAGATCATGAATACATTTATGCATATGTGGATGTGGCATGACATGTGATATCAGATTTTTATATTTAAGTGGAAATTGGATGGCAGAGTTGAATAGTTTTATTTTTATTAGAAAATTTATTAAGATTTAATTAATTGTTTAAATTAAATTTTATCTTTATTTTATAATTTTAATTTAAGTTATTAATGTTCATTAACTAAGGTATGCACTTTTGCCTTGTAGTTTATATAAATAATTTTGACAATTTTAGAAAGCAAATAACTCCAAACACAAAATTAATTAAAATATGTTCAATTTTTCATTCTTTTTGTTTAGATTTTTCATTTCCTACACATAGAATATAATTAATTTTTATTTTTCATCTTTTAGATAAAGGGCTAGCAAACAATGGCCAATGAGACATATCTAGACATTACCTGTTTTTGTATCTGTGGATGTTGTCACTCTACAATTGCAAGGTTGAGTAGTTCTAACAGAGACTTTATGTCCCACAAAACATAAAATATTTACTTCCTGCCTCTTTAGGAAAATTTTAGGTATACCTGTTTTAGATCATTGAGAATGAAAAGTCTATTTTCCATATCTAAACTCTTCTTCCTAATAATTTAACATCATTTTCCTATCTCATTTTTGAGAAATCATTTCTTCGAGCCTATCTTTCATAAACATGAATTTTATGTTGTATTTCATATAACATTTGCTTTTAGAAGTTTTTTATTTCTCTCTTTTTTTAAATTTTAAAATATAAAGGAGGTATACTTTCAGGTTACATGGATCACTTTTGTAATGCTTGAGTCCCAGCTATAGATGTGCCTATCACCAAAATAACATTCTAGTATTTGTTGTGCCCATTAGGCAGGTTTTTTCTTTTATCCTCACCCCCACCCCACTGATGGATTTCCATTGTGTTTTACTTCCCTCTGTGCACATATGTGCCCACTGGTTAGTTCCAATTTAATCGTGAATACATGTGGTGTTTGTTTTTCCATTCTTGAGATACTTAGGGGAATGATCTCTAGTTCCATCCAGATTGTAGCAAAATGTATTAATTTGTCTTTTATTATGGCTGAGTAGTACTCAATGCCATACATATAATATACATTATATATTTATACCATATTTTATTAACACTCTTAAATTGATGGTTGGATTGATCACCCATCTCTGCGATTGTGAATTGTGCTGCAATAAACATTTAAGTGCATGTGTCTTTGTGATGAAAAGTCTTTTTGGAGGGGGTTAGATACCCAATAGTGAGATTGCTGGATTGAACCATAGGTCTACTTTTAGTTCTTTGAGGAATCTCAGGATCTTGCCCACTCTTATCCCACATCGTGGATTTCCCATGGTGGTGAGGGGCACTTCTCCACATTGCTGCATCTCAGACCTCTACACATTCTCCCTTCAGTTCTGCTTGTGCGGACTTCCCTGTCTCCTGAGTCCAGCTTTTAAATCTCCCTCTGTCCCTGGCAACCCGCTCAAGTCCCAGGGCACAGGTCTGTGTGACTGATCCACTGGTGTCCATTTCCAGGAAATGTTGGTGGGAACTGTCAGATCAGGCATCCCCGGTCCACTGCAGGTCCTCAGGGGCAAAGGCGTGGGCCCCATTCTCTGTGGAAACCTCGGACTGAAGGACACGCCAACTGAGAAGAGGCAGCCCCTTGCCCCATTCTGGGATCAAACTGCTCCCCGCTGTGCACTGGGTGAAGGAGCGCACTAGTCTGCATGGAAGAAAGCCCCCGTCCAGCCCCCCGGCTTCCTCTTCTTGAGGGGGACTTAGCCCCCGTCCAGCCCCTCGGCTTCCTCTTCTTGCAGCGGGGAATGTCCAAGCTCTGGGGTCGTGCGCGTTCTCTCCACCGTTCTGTGCTTGTTGCAGCGCGTGGACTTAGAAGGGTAAAAAAGCTTCCAAGTAACTTGTAGCCCGCTGATCACCAAAGGAGAGTGGAAAGGAGAAAAAGATTCCGTCTTACCCCTTCTCTGGACTTTGAGCCTGTCTGGGTTTGCCCTCACCGATACCTTGTTTTATTCTTTCTTCTTCCTTGATTTTCTTCAGCGAGGTCCCTGGCAGGCTCCGGTGCTTCCTCCTCTGACCACCCGAGCGAGCAGAGCGGCGTCCTTTCTCCCCTCTCCTTTACCTGAGCCCCTTCCTCCCTCCCTCCTTCAGGGCAGTCCTGTCAGTGCCGTCTCCAGTCGGCCAGCTTCCTTCCTTCCTTCCTCTTCTGCTTCTCTTCCCCTAATTTTGAGCAGCTCTCCTTTCACTTCCTTCTAGTGTTTAATCTCCATGTTATACTCCTATAACTCTTCTTTGAACTATTATGCACCATGAGGTAATGCTTTCCTTAATTTCATTGAGAAATTAAGGAGGAAGACTATAAAAAATATTTAAACACTGCCTGTGCTTCTTTGAATTATTACTGGTGTAACATATTATGTATATGTACATATATTCTTTATCTTCATTTTGTTTATATTCTCTCTACTCAAATGTTTTGTCCATGTCCACAGTCAGGTTCTACTTCTCTGTGTCTCACTGATACTTGAGAGTAGTTGCCTGTGTGCTGATGACCTTGTATACTCGGAAACAGAGGCATGTAGTTGTCACTCACAACTCAAGCCTATTGCCTAAAACTCTCTCTCACCAAAGTATTTATTTCCTTCCCCTAAAGCCGTATGTTCCCACACTTTGCAGTTTCAAATTCTTTTCAGTTCATACCAAAGGCTTTAGTTTGTAGGGTTTGGGAGTAACTTTCTGTCACTTCCTCCTCTCCATCTTCTTCACCTCAACATTCTCCATCTAGCAAGCTGGATCATAAATAATATGAAAGGAATGTAACAAAGATCTAACTTCAGCAACATATCCTTCAATGTTTTCCTTTGCTGGCACTACTGCTTCCAAAACCTTTTCCCTGCCCTATCCAAAGTGATATTTCTAAATTTAAAAATGCCTGTGGCTCAGTGAGTAGGGCGCCAGCCCCATATACCGAGGGTGGCGGGTTCAAACCCAGCCCAGGCCGAACTGCAACAAAAAAATAGCCGGGCGTTGTTGTGGCAGGCGCCCATAGTCCCAGCTGCTCAGGAGGCTGAGGCAGGAGAATCGCGGAAGCCCAAGAGCTGGAGGTTGCTGTGAGTCCTATGATGTCATGGCACTCTACCGAGGGTGGTAAAGTGAGACTCTGTCTCTACAAAAAAAAAAAAAAAAAAAAAAAAAAAGAACTGATCTGTTTAAAACCCATAGAAAATTTATTTTAAAACCTTGTGCCCTTTTCTGTCATGGACATCTCCCTCTGGTTGTAACGTACACATTAGTCTATAAAAAAAAAAAAAAAAAAAAAAAAAAAAAAGACCTGATCTGTTTAAAACCCTTAGATCAGTGATTTTCAACCAGTGTGCCATGTGACAGGATCTTAGGAGTACCATGAACATTTTAAAAAATCATTAATTAAATTATTTGCAAAATAAGTTCAAAGCAAAATAAGTATATCCTTTTTTTGATCAAAATAATTTAAATGTTCTGCAGGAGTTTAACTATAGGTTTAAATGTGCTGTGATATACAAAAGGTTGAAAATCAGTGCTTTAGATGCTTCCCTGAAGTTCTTAAAGTTTAGTAATTCTCAAAAAATGAGCCATTAAAAAATATTTGGAGATTAAGGATGAATGTTTTTTTGAATAGTGTGATTACTAGCAAGGCATTCCTGGTGACATCATTAAATTTCAAGACTAAAAACAGATTTGTATGGCCTTCTAGCAAAAAAGAAAGTAAAAAACAAACAAAAACCTTAGAAATCAGATTTGCCTCTGTTTTCTCTAAACAAAGGCAAACATTGCCCTGTCTAAAAGTACAGAGCAATAGTTACAGGATTTCAAGGAACAGAATGTGGACCCTGTAATTTAACCCACCTAAACTGTCCTTTGCATATAAATGCCATTAACATTCTCAAGTAACCAACAGTTTGTGGGCAAAATCCAACCAACTAAGAGATCAAAATACAGAGATCACAGAAATAGTAGTGGCCATTTGACTGACTCAAATATAGAACTGAGATTATACAAATGTGAATATCATTGGAGACAAGACAGAATGTAAATGTTACAGTCTTTGACGGTATAAATATATAATGTAATAAAATCAGGTGGATGAAGCAAGATTTAGAAGGAAGTATAAATGTACCAATTTCTTTAACTTTTATAGCAAGAGTTTTAAAATGTGGTTAAAAAATTACTCAAACATCCAAAATTTCTATTAATCATTTATCCTTAACAAGAAGAACATTCCAGAAACCGTAATCTTATGCTCAGGAATTATCTGAGCATTGACTATAGTCACCATAGTATACAATATAACTATTGGAGTTATTCCTCTTTTTTAACTGTAATTATATATCCTTTTACCAACTTCTCCCTAATCCCTCCACCCCCTAACCACCCAGCCTCTGGTAACCATCACTCTACTCTCCAATTTTGTATGATCAAAAGTTTTAGATTCCACATATGAGTGAGATCACTCTGTGTTTGTCTTTCTGTGCTTGGCTTATTTCACTTAATATAAAGTCTTCCAGGTTCATCTATGTTGTTGCAGATGACAGAACTGTCTTCTTTGGGGACAGCACAGTATTCTGTTGTATCTGTCACACTATCTATTCATCCATTGATAGACTCTTAGGTTTATTCTGTATCTCGGCTATACAATAGTGCTACCATGAATCTCTTTGACATACTCATTCAATATTTTTTGGACACATTCAAAAAAGTCAAAATGATATCACCTTTTCTGAACACAATGGAATAAAATTAGAACTTGGTAACAATGGGAACTTTGGAAACCATACAAAAATATGGAAATTAAACAACATGTTCCAGAACAACCAAAGGGTCAATAAAGAAATTAAGAAGGAAATTAAATGAATTTATTTAAACAAATGGAAATGGAAACAAAATATACCAGAATCTCTGGGATACAGAAAAAAACAGTACCCAGAGAGAGGTTTATAGCAGTAAATGACTGCATCGGAAGAATAGTAAAACTTCAAATAAAGAACAATTCTCCTGAAGGAAATAGAAAAGGAAAAATAAGCCAGACACAAAATTAGTAGAAGGAAAGAAATGAAACGAAGATTAGAACAGAATTAAATAAAATTGAAAATTAAAAAAATACAGAAGAGCAATAAAACGAAAAGTTGGTTCTTTGAAAGGATTAAAAAAGCTGAAAAATTTTTAGCTACACAAAGAAAAAACAAGAGAAGACAAAAATAAATAAAATTAGAGATAAAAAGGAAAAATTGCAACTGATACTGCAGAAATACAAAGGGAAAACAAACAAACAAACGAAAAACAAAGCAACAAATGCAGTGAGGATGTACAAAAAGGGGAGAGCTCATACAATGTTTGTGGGAATGTGAAGTATAGCCATTCTGAAGAACATTATGAGGTCTCAAAAAACTAAAATAGAACTACCATATGATTTAGCAATCTGACTGCAGGATTTGTATCCAAAATAAAGGTGATTAGTTTATCTGAGAGGTATTTGCACTTTCATGTTCATTCACAACAGGCAAAATAAGGAATCAACTCAAATGTCCATCAACAGATGAATGTATTCAGAAAATGTGATACATAGACATGTATAGTGAAATATTACTCAGTCATAAAAAAGAATGAAATCCTGCCATTTGGTAGCAATGTGGGTGGAATTAATGGTCACTATGTTGAGTGAAGTAAGCCAGACACAGAAAGACAAGTATTGCATGTTTTTGCTCATATATGGAAGTGGATCCATATAAAAAAGCGGAGTGAATTTCATGGAAATATGGAGTAGAATGGTGATTACCAGACGCTGGGAAAGGAAGAAGGAGGCAAAGATGAAGAGAAATTTATTAATGGGCACAAAAATACATTTAGGTAGTAAAAATAATTTCTAGCTTTTGATAGTACAGAAGAGAAATGATAGTTAAAATAGTTTAAAGTATATTTTAAAAATAGCTATAAGAGAAGAATTGTAATGTTCTCAATGCAAAGATAAAAGTTTGAAGTGACAGATATCCTAATTATCCTGATTTTCTCATTACACATATCAAAATATCACATATATCCTAAAAAATATGTACACCTATTATGTGTAAATTAGACAATTTTTTTAATAGAAAAGAAATGATGTTGCAGCACACAGGGAGTACCATGGAATGGTTAGAGAAAATGAAGTTGTTTTCAACGATATGCTATGGGATGATCTCCCAAATAAATTAAGTGAAAATAGTAAAGTATAAAATATAGATATATATAAATAAATGTATATTTGCATACATCAAAAAAAGTTTGAATTTAGGCTGAGTTCATATATTATCAACTGACCATGTGGACTAGACTTGGTGATAGAAACCTGGGTCATTGTTCTGTGCTGAAAGTTACAAGCTAGGCGACGTTGAGTAATTACCAAACTGCCTAATTTATAAAATTACTTACTTCTCTGGGTCAGTGTATGAGTGTTTAGTGTAGCAAGTAGCAATTCAAATCCCCTGTAGGTATTTTAAATAGAAAGGGATTTTATAATGGAAATTTCCGAAAACCTTTGGAAGAGCAAGTTCTGGACTATGACTCCAAGCTTCCAAGAATGACTCCTCGGGGCACCACAGAAATGACTCACTGGTAGAGCTGCTACTGGCACAGGCGAACAATTAGTAGGGTGTCAGTGAAAAATTGAATTTAAAAATGCATAGCCATAGCTGTGAGAAAGCAGGGCTAGGATGCCATTGCTGCTCCAATGGCAGCTGTTTCTTGATAACCGCAGAGCTTCTTCTGCAGGAAAACCCCACATCATCATACCTGTGCTCCCCAGCAGAGAGCTACCACACCAAGAACAGCAGGAAGGTGGCTGCCACCTCCCTTCCCCTCCAGATTCGCACTTGAGTACATTTAAGCATGAAAACCATTTGCATCACAAACCTTATCTTCTGAGAAACCTAGAAAATACAGGTTATAGCTCTCCCACCCCTTCAATTTAGGAAGCCACACTAAAAGCTTATGAAAATAGATGACAATTTATCAGCCGACACTCCAAAGATAGTTCAGCTGCTGCTTAGTTTATACTTTGCTTCTCATCCAGGGAAAGCTGTGGACTTGTTAATGGGGCCTCATGGCATCTTGAGAGTCCCAGGCAGTAAACACAGCTTAGCAACCTAAGCATGTTCAGGAAGCAACTGAGACATTTGGAAACTCAGTGGTTCTGATAGGTACTGTGCCTTTATGCCTGCTAATATAATTATACCTGCTCTTCCTCATCTCCAAAGGCACATAATTATGGCTATCATTTAGATCTCCAATATAGTGTTATGCAAATATGTTTTTACTAAGCCATTTTTGTTAATAACAAATGAAAAATGGTAATTTAACTCCATTGTTCTCTTTCTTCCTTTTACTTTTTCCTTGAACACCACCTTCCCTGATTTTTCTTCTCACCTCTACTTCCCTCGCTCTACTGTTGATTAAAATGCTTACATCAGTATGAGTTTTAGCACTTTTACATGGAACACCCTCTGTGAACTCTGGTTCTCAGGACATAATACAAAAGTAATTGTAGAGAAATAACTTGAAGCCCTAAGAATGCCAGCCCTGTAATTTTCTTTTCAGAGATCATGGCACATCGCTTATCTGTCTCTGCTCCTGAAAATATTCAATAAGCCAGAGTTTATTTTCAAATCCACTGTAATGAATTTACAGAACACATTTGTAGAGTAAGTGGCACAGTTGGTGCTTCCTCCTGTCGGCTATCTTTCTTTGTGATGAACAAAACTTTCCACATTACACAACTTTCTATAAATATTCAATTTTCTTCTGTTTATATACATTCAGCCTATGTGGAGGGGCCCATATTTCTCCACGTTGTTTTGGCAGAGATTGAGTTCAAATGCATCGACTCCCCACAGCAAACCTTATTTTTGAAAATGTGTTTTATTTTCTTTACAAATTAATATAATCTAGGGTCAATGTTAGAGTTCACTGTGGTTAGCTTTGAAGTAAATGTGACTTTTGGCTCTGCTTTTCAATATTGAACTACAAACTATATTCTGAATTTCCTGAAGATTAAATGGAGCAGTTTGGATAGTGGAATTATATTGACTTTTTTATTCTATCTATTTCCCCCATTTCAGTGGAGTTGGATTATCTTATAAGTAATAACATAATATTAACTTTGTAAAGATAAAGAAATTACCTGGTGCTCCAGAATATTATTTCATGGAGTCTGAAACCATAGTTGTTTGGTTGCAACGAGGAGGTAACACTTTTCAAGACTGCCAAGCCACAACTGTACCAGCATTCCAAATCTTGTTATCCACTTTTAAAATAATAACGTTACTGAAATGTAATTCATATATCATAAGGCCTTGTCAGTTGTATAATTCAGTGGGTTTTAGCTGTGTAACCATCATCACTATCTAATTTCAGAGCAATTTATTTTCTCTGCAAAGAAATTACATTCCCATTAACTGTCACTTCCCATATCTCCCTTGCTGAAGTCTTGGCAACCACTAATCTTGTCACTGTACTCACCTATCTTGAACTTGTATGCAAGTGGAATTTACAATATGTGATCTTTGAAGTCTACCTTTTTTCATATAGCATAGTGTTTTCAAGGTTCATTCAGCTGTAGCATGTACTAGTAATTCATTCCTTTCTTACTGCTGAATAATATTCCTTTACATGGATATACCACTGTTATTTTTTACGTTTATCATCAGAGATGCTTCTATTTGGGCACTGTTAAAAATATCACTACCATGGATATTCATGTGGGTGAAAGAGGATGGTAAAGGGATTTCATTATCATCAAAAGTCATCTATTTTGTGTGTACGTGAAAGAGACTTACTCTGTCACCCTGGGTAGAGGGCCATGGTGTCATAGCTCACAGCAACCTCAAACTCTTGGGCTTAAGCAACCCTCTTGCCTCAGCCTCCCAAGTAGCTGGTACTAGAGGCATGCACCACAACATCTGGATAGTTTTACTATTTTTAGTAGAGATGGGGTCTTACTTGTGCTCAGGCTGATCTCAAACTCCTAAACTTAAGCAATCCACCCGCCTCAGTCTCCCACAGAGTGCTATGATTGCGGACATGAGCAACTGCACCCAGCCAAGAGTCATCTTTAATACCTGAGTGAAGGAGTATTATTATTATTTTTTGTTTTCTGTTCACTTCTTCACTGTAACCTATCTTTTTTCCTCCCTTCCTTTTTACCTGTCTACTTTCTCTTCCTTTAGTAAATATTTTGAGTGTCTGGTCCATTCTAGGAATTATGCCAGAGACTAGAGGTACAAAGGTGAACAAGGCACAAACCCAATTCCTGCTCTTAGGAAGTTTTCATTTTAGTAGGGGTTAAACTAAATGAATATATGTTTCCCATATGTACCTGCTGTGGGAGTGCCATACAGGCCTAGATAGGGAGCATAGAACTCAGAGTGTGAGAACCATTCTTACAAGTGAGACTTTAACAATGAGTAGAAATCAACAAAGCTAACACAGAAAGGGAAATTGTCTTCATGCAGAGGGAAGAGGGTTCAAAAATGCAGCTGGTAAAAAAGAACCAGATGCATTCAAAGGATTGGGATAGATTCCATGTGACTGGTTTAATACAGATTGATGGAGGCAGAATAAAGAAGGAGGGGTAAGTAGGGTCTCTGTTGTGCAGGACCGGACAGGGAATCCTCTAATACTCTAATACATCCTCTAATACTCCAGGCCCCTTCATGTCTCACTAGTTATTTTGCACAGATCCAGCAGTGACTCATGCTCAGAAATAAACTCTGTCATGTGTCTGGGATCCCTGGAGGCCTCCTTCTAGTCCATCCCCCACTTGCAGGTGCACTGTGTTTCCTGGAGCCTTGCTCAGCCTCTTGTGTGGTTGCTTCTAAGTTTACTCTTATTCTCACAACATTGAGCTCAAGATGTGCTACTCAAAAAAGCAGAGAGCCTACTCACCTCATGATAGTACATTTTCTTTCCTGGGCATCAAACATCAAATGATGTTTGTGTCCCTTAGTTTTCTTTTTTTTTTTTTTTATTATTATTATTTTATTATTATTATAGATAAAAATATGCACCATAGATGTGGCCCAACCCATCACCCTCCCTCCACCCAAACCTCCCCCCTCCCTTCCCCTTCCTTGGTCCTTTCCTCATA